>JAAAWM010010130.1:0-5000 GCA_036873465.1 Thinopyrum obtusiflorum
AGTGCAAAGAAAGAACCGCTAGGATGCGTGCTAAGAAAGATTGCTTTGTGAAATCGTGTTCTTCTAATTTCTATGAGAATAAAGATGAAGATCTAAAAGTGATTGATGTGTCTCCTATCAAATCTTTGTTCTCTAATATGAATCTTGATAAAAGTGAGATTGAAGAGGTTAAAACTCTAGATGACAATAAACTTACTATTGCGGATTTCAAGGAATTTAATTATGATAATTGCTCTTTGATAGATTGTATTTCCTTGTTGCAATCCGTGCTAAATTCTCCACATGCTTATAGTCAACATAAAGCTTTTACTAAACATATCGTTGATGCTTTGATGCAATCTTATGAAGAAAAACTTGAATTAGAAGTTTCAATCCCTAGAAAACTTTATGATGAGTGGGAACCGACTATTAAAATTAAAATTAAAGATTATGAATGCAATGCCTTGTGTGATTTGGGTGCTAGCGTTTCCACGATTCCCAAAACTTTATGTGATATTCTAGGCTTTTATGAATTTGATGATTGCTCTCTAAATTTGCATCTTGTGGATTCCACTATTAATAAACCTATGGGAAGAATTAATGATGTTCTTATTATTGCAAATAGGAATTATGTGCCCGTAGATTTTATCGTTCTTGATATAGATTGTAATCCTTCATGCCCTATTATTCTTGGTAGGCCTTTCCTTAGAACGATCGGTGCAATTATTGATATGAAGGAAGGGAATATTAGATTCCAATTTCCGTTAAAGAAAGGCATGGAACACTTTCCTAGAAAGAAAATTAAATTACCATATGAATCTATTATGAGAGCCACTTATGGATTGCCTACCAAAGATGGCGATACCTAGATCTATCCTTGCTTTTATGCCTAGCTAGGGGCGTTAAACGATAGCGCTTGTTGGGAGGCAACCCAATTTTATTTTAGTTTTTTGCTTTTTTGCTTCTGTTTAGGAATAAATATTTGATCTAGCCTCTGCTTAGATTTGTTTTTATGTTTTAATTAGTGTTTGTGCCAAGTTAAACCTATAGGATCTTCTTGGATGATAGTTATTTGATCTTGCTGAAAATTCCAGAAACTTTCTGTTCATGAAAATAATTGTTAAAAATCACCAGAACGTGATAAAATACTGATTCCAATTGCTGCTGATCAATAAACAAATTTTCTAGGTCGTCCTGTTTTAGTGGATTTTTCTGAGTTCCAGAAGTTTGCGTTAGTTACAGATTACTACAGACTGTTCTGTTTTTGACAGATTCTGTTTTTCGTGTGTTGTTTGCTTATTTTGATGAATCTATGGCTAGTCAAATAGTTTATAAACCATAGAGAAGTTGGAATACAGTAGGTTTAACACCAATATAAATAAAGAATGAGTTCATTACAGTACCTTGAAGTGGTGTTTTGTTTTCTTTCGCTAACGGAGCTTACGAGATTTTCTGTTAAGTTTTGTGTTGTGAAGTTTTCAAGTTTTGGGTAAAGATTTGATGGATTGTGGAACAAGGAGTGGCAAGAGCCTAAGCTTGGGGATGCCCATGGCACCCCAAGATAATCTAAGGACACCCAAAAGCCAAAGCTTGGGGATGCCCCGGAAGGCATCCCCCTCTTTTGTCTACTTCTATCGGTAACTTTACTTGGAGCTATATTTTTATTCACCACATGATATGTGTTTTGCTTGGAGCGTCTTGTATGATTTGAGTCTTTATTTGTTAGTTTGCCACAATCATCTTTGCTGTACACACCTTTTGAGAGAGACACACATAATTCGGAATTTATTAGAATACTCTATGTGCTTCACTTATATCTTTTGAGCTATATAGTTTTTGCTCTAGTGCTTCACTTATATATTTTAGAGCACGGCGGTGGTTTTGTTTTATAGAAACTATTATTCTCTCATGCTTCACTTATATTATTTTGAGAGTCTTAAACAGCATGGTAATTTGCTTAAATTGGGAAATTAATCCTAATATGTTAGGTGTTCAAAACTAGTAAAAAACTTTCTTATGAGTGTGTTGAATACTAAGAGAAGTTTGATGCTTGATGATTGTTTTGAGATATGGAGGTAGTGATATTAAAGTTGTGCTAGTTGAGTAGTTGTGAATTTGAGAAATACTTGTGTTGAAGTTTGCAAGTCCCGTAGCATGCACGTATGGTAAACGTTGTGTAACAAATTTGAAACATGAGGCGTTCTTTGAGTGTCATCCTTTGTGTGGAGGTCGGGATCACGCGATGGTTAACTCCTACCAACCCTTCCCCTAGGAGCATGCGTGTAGTGCTTGGTTTTGATGACTTGTAGATTTTTGCAATAAGTATGTGAGTTCTTTATGACTAATGTTGAGTCCATGGATTATACGCACTCTTATCCTTCCATCATTGCTAGCCTCTTCGGTACCGTGCATTGCCCTTTCTCACATTGAGAGTTGGTGCAAACTTCGCCGGTGCATCCAAACCCCGTGATATGATATGCTCTGTCACACATAAATCTCCTTATATCTTCCTCAAAATAGCCACCATACCTACCTATTATGGCATTTCCATAGCCATTTCGAGATATATTGCCATGCAACTTTCCACCGTTCCGTTTATCATGACACGTTCATTATTGTCATATTGCTTTGCATGATCATGTAGTTGACATCGTATTTGTGGCAAAGCCACCGTTCATAATCTTGCATACATGTCACTCTTGATTCATTGCTTATCCCGGTATACCACCGGAGGCATTCATATAGAGTCATACTTTGTTCTAGTATCAAGTTGTAATCATTGAGTGGAAATAAATAGAAGTGTGATGATCATCATTCATAGAGCATTGTCCCAAAAAAAAAGGCCAAATAAAAAAAAAGGAGGCCCAAATTTTTTTTTAAAAAAAATAAATAAATAAAAAGGGACAATGTTACTATCCTTTTTTCCACACTTGTGCTTCAAAGTAGCACCATGATCTTTATGAGGGGGGGGGGGGGGGGGGGGGGGGGGGGGGGGGGGGGGGGGGGGGGGGGGGGGGGGGGGGGGGGGGGGGGGGGGGGGGGGGGGGGGGGGGGGGGGGGGGGGGGGGGGGGGGGGGGGGGGGGGGGGGGGGGGGGGGGGGGGGGGGGGGGGGGGGGGGGGGGGGGGGGGGGGGGGGGGGGGGGGGGGGGGGGGGGGGGGGGGGGGGGGGGGGGGGGGGGGGGGGGGGGGGGGGGGGGGGGGGGGGGGGGGGGGGGGGGGGGGGGGGGGGGGGGGGGGGGGGGGGGGGGGGGGGGGGGGGGGGGGGGGGGGGGGGGGGGGGGGGGGGGGGGGGGGGGGGGGGGGGGGGGGGGGGGGGGGGGGGGGGGGGGGGGGGGGGGGGGGGGGGGGGGGGGGGGGGGGGGGGGGGGGGGGGGGGGGGGGGGGGGGGGGGGGGGGGGGGGGGGGGGGGGGGGGGGGGGGGGGGGGGGGGGGGGGGGGGGGGGGGGGGGGGGGGGGGGGGGGGGGGGGGGGGGGGGGGGGGGGGGGGGGGGGGGGGGGGGGGGGGGGGGGGGGGGGGGGGGGGGGGGGGGGGGGGGGGGGGGGGGGGGGGGGGGGGGGGGGGGGGGGGGGGGGGGGGGGGGGGGGGGGGGGGGGGGGGGGGGGGGGGGGGGGGGGGGGGGGGGGGGGGGGGGGGGGGGGGGGGGGGGGGGGGGGGGGGGGGGGGGGGGGGGGGGGGGGGGGGGGGGGGGGGGGGGGGGGGGGGGGGGGGGGGGGGGGGGGGGGGGGGGGGGGGGGGGGGGGGGGGGGGGGGGGGGGGGGGGGGGGGGGGGGGGGGGGGGGGGGGGGGGGGGGGGGGGGGGGGGGGGGGGGGGGGGGGGGGGGGGGGGGGGGGGGGGGGGGGGGGGGGGGGGGGGGGGGGGGGGGGGGGGGGGGGGGGGGGGGGGGGGGGGGGGGGGGGGGGGGGGGGGGGGGGGGGGGGGGGGGGGGGGGGGGGGGGGGGGGGGGGGGGGGGGGGGGGGGGGGGGGGGGGGGGGGGGGGGGGGGGGGGGGGGGGGGGGGGGGGGGGGGGGGGGGGGGGGGGGGGGGGGGGGGGGGGGGGGGGGGGGGGGGGGGGGGGGGGGGGGGGGGGGGGGGGGGGGGGGGGGGGGGGGGGGGGGGGGGGGGGGGGGGGGGGGGGGGGGGGGGGGGGGGGGGGGGGGGGGGGGGGGGGGGGGGGGGGGGGGGGGGGGGGGGGGGGGGGGGGGGGGGGGGGGGGGGGGGGGGGGGGGGGGGGGGGGGGGGGGGGGGGGGGGGGGGGGGGGGGGGGGGGGGGGGGGGGGGGGGGGGGGGGGGGGGGGGGGGGGGGGGGGGGGGGGGGGGGGGGGGGGGGGGGGGGGGGGGGGGGGGGGGGGGGGGGGGGGGGGGGGGGGGGGGGGGGGGGGGGGGGGGGGGGGGGGGGGGGGGGGGGGGGGGGGGGGGGGGGGGGGGGGGGGGGGGGGGGGGGGGGGGGGGGGGGGGGGGGGGGGGGGGGGGGGGGGGGGGGGGGGGGGGGGGGGGGGGGGGGGGGGGGGGGGGGGGGGGGGGGGGGGGGGGGGGGGGGGGGGGGGGGGGGGGGGGGGGGGGGGGGGGGGGGGGGGGGGGGGGGGGGGGGGGGGGGGGGGGGGGGGGGGGGGGGGGGGGGGGGGGGGGGGGGGGGGGGGGGGGGGGGGGGGGGGGGGGGGGGGGGGGGGGGGGGGGGGGGGGGGGGGGGGGGGGGGGGGGGGGGGGGGGGGGGGGGGGGGGGGGGGGGGGGGGGGGGGGGGGGGGGGGGGGGGGGGGGGGGGGGGGGGGGGGGGGGGGGGGGGGGGGGGGGGGGGGGGGGGGGGGGGGGGGGGGGGGGGGGGGGGGGGGGGGGGGGGGGGGGGGGGGGGGGGGGGGGGGGGGGGGGGGGGGGGGGGGGGGGGGGGGGGGGGGGGGGGGGGGGGGGGGGGGGGGGGGGGGGGGGGGGGGGGGGGGGGGGGGGGGGGGGGGGGGGGGGGGGGGGGGGGGGGGGGGGGGGGGGGGGGGGGGGGGGGGGGGGGGGGGGGGGGGGGGGGGGGGGGGGGGGGGGGGGGGGGGGGGG
>JAAAWM010010130.1:10000-34406 GCA_036873465.1 Thinopyrum obtusiflorum
CCCCCCCCCCCCCCCCCCCCCCCCCCCCCCCCCCCCCCCCCCCCCCCCCCCCCCCCCCCCCCCCCCCCCCCCCCCCCCCCCCCCCCCCCCCCCCCCCCCCCCCCCCCCCCCCCCCCCCCCCCCCCCCCCCCCCCCCCCCCCCCCCCCCCCCCCCCCCCCCCCCCCCCCCCCCCCCCCCCCCCCCCCCCCCCCCCCCCCCCCCCCCCCCCCCCCCCCCCCCCCCCCCCCCCCCCCCCCCCCCCCCCCCCCCCCCCCCCCCCCCCCCCCCCCCCCCCCCCCCCCCCCCCCCCCCCCCCCCCCCCCCCCCCCCCCCCCCCCCCCCCCCCCCCCCCCCCCCCCCCCCCCCCCCCCCCCCCCCCCCCCCCCCCCCCCCCCCCCCCCCCCCCCCCCCCCCCCCCCCCCCCCCCCCCCCCCCCCCCCCCCCCCCCCCCCCCCCCCCCCCCCCCCCCCCCCCCCCCCCCCCCCCCCCCCCCCCCCCCCCCCCCCCCCCCCCCCCCCCCCCCCCCCCCCCCCCCCCCCCCCCCCCCCCCCCCCCCCCCCCCCCCCCCCCCCCCCCCCCCCCCCCCCCCCCCCCCCCCCCCCCCCCCCCCCCCCCCCCCCCCCCCCCCCCCCCCCCCCCCCCCCCCCCCCCCCCCCCCCCCCCCCCCCCCCCCCCCCCCCCCCCCCCCCCCCCCCCCCCCCCCCCCCCCCCCCCCCCCCCCCCCCCCCCCCCCCCCCCCCCCCCCCCCCCCCCCCCCCCCCCCCCCCCCCCCCCCCCCCCCCCCCCCCCCCCCCCCCCCCCCCCCCCCCCCCCCCCCCCCCCCCCCCCCCCCCCCCCCCCCCCCCCCCCCCCCCCCCCCCCCCCCCCCCCCCCCCCCCCCCCCCCCCCCCCCCCCCCCCCCCCCCCCCCCCCCCCCCCCCCCCCCCCCCCCCCCCCCCCCCCCCCCCCCCCCCCCCCCCCCCCCCCCCCCCCCCCCCCCCCCCCCCCCCCCCCCCCCCCCCCCCCCCCCCCCCCCCCCCCCCCCCCCCCCCCCCCCCCCCCCCCCCCCCCCCCCCCCCCCCCCCCCCCCCCCCCCCCCCCCCCCCCCCCCCCCCCCCCCCCCCCCCCCCCCCCCCCCCCCCCCCCCCCCCCCCCCCCCCCCCCCCCCCCCCCCCCCCCCCCCCCCCCCCCCCCCCCCCCCCCCCCCCCCCCCCCCCCCCCCCCCCCCCCCCCCCCCCCCCCCCCCCCCCCCCCCCCCCCCCCCCCCCCCCCCCCCCCCCCCCCCCCCCCCCCCCCCCCCCCCCCCCCCCCCCCCCCCCCCCCCCCCCCCCCCCCCCCCCCCCCCCCCCCCCCCCCCCCCCCCCCCCCCCCCCCCCCCCCCCCCCCCCCCCCCCCCCCCCCCCCCCCCCCCCCCCCCCCCCCCCCCCCCCCCCCCCCCCCCCCCCCCCCCCCCCCCCCCCCCCCCCCCCCCCCCCCCCCCCCCCCCCCCCCCCCCCCCCCCCCCCCCCCCCCCCCCCCCCCCCCCCCCCCCCCCCCCCCCCCCCCCCCCCCCCCCCCCCCCCCCCCCCCCCCCCCCCCCCCCCCCCCCCCCCCCCCCCCCCCCCCCCCCCCCCCCCCCCCCCCCCCCCCCCCCCCCCCCCCCCCCCCCCCCCCCCCCCCCCCCCCCCCCCCCCCCCCCCCCCCCCCCCCCCCCCCCCCCCCCCCCCCCCCCCCCCCCCCCCCCCCCCCCCCCCCCCCCCCCCCCCCCCCCCCCCCCCCCCCCCCCCCCCCCCCCCCCCTTATAGTCAAAATAAAGCGTTTACTAAACATATCGTTGATGCCTTGATGCAATCTTATGAGAAAAACTTGGATTGTAAGTTTCTATCCCTAGAAAACTTTATGATGAGTGGGAACCAACTATTAAAATTAAAATTAAAGATCATAAGTTTTATGCTTTTGTCTCTACTATTCCCAAAACTTTGTGTGATTTGCTAGATTTCCGTAATTTTGATGATTGCTCTCTAAACTTGCATCTTGCGGATTCCACTATTAAGAAACCTACGGGAAGAATTAATGATGTTCTTATTGTTGCAAATAGGAATTATGTGCCCGTAGATTTTATCGTTCTTGGTATAGATTGCAATCCTTCTTGCCCTATTATTCTCGGTAGACCTTTCCTTAGAACGGTTGGTGCAATTATTGATATGAAGGAAGGGAATATGTAACGCCCTCGATGCGGCTATATCTCCTACGTGTCGAAGCATGACTTAGAGGCATAACCGCATTGAAAGCAATGTCGCAAGTAAGATAATCTTCACAACAACCCATGTAAATAAATAAAAGGGGAAAAGATACATATTTGGCTTACACTCGCCACGTCACACAAATACATGAATAACATTACATTCATCCAATACACTCATGGTCCGACTACGGTACCAAAATAAAGATCAACCCCCACATGCGACACGGTCCCTGATCGCCCCAACTGGGCACCACTACTGATCATCTGGGAAAGACACATAGTAACGACAAGAGTCTTCTCGAACTCCCACTTGAGCTCAAGCGCATCGTCTGGAACAGTATCATCGGTCCATGCATCTGGTTTGGAAGTAATCTGTGAGTCATAGGGACTCACCAATCTCGCACCCTCGCGATCAAGACTCCCCCCCCCCCCCCCCCCCCCCCCCCCCCCCCCCCCCCCCCCCCCCCCCCCCCCCCCCCCCCCCCCCCCCCCCCCCCCCCCCCCCCCCCCCCCCCCCCCCCCCCCCCCCCCCCCCCCCCCCCCCCCCCCCCCCCCCCCCCCCCCCCCCCCCCCCCCCCCCCCCCCCCCCCCCCCCCCCCCCCCCCCCCCCCCCCCCCCCCCCCCCCCCCCCCCCCCCCCCCCCCCCCCCCCCCCCCCCCCCCCCCCCCCCCCCCCCCCCCCCCCCCCCCCCCCCCCCCCCCCCCCCCCCCCCCCCCCCCCCCCCCCCCCCCCCCCCCCCCCCCCCCCCCCCCCCCCCCCCCCCCCCCCCCCCCCCCCCCCCCCCCCCCCCCCCCCCCCCCCCCCCCCCCCCCCCCCCCCCCCCCCCCCCCCCCCCCCCCCCCCCCCCCCCCCCCCCCCCCCCCCCCCCCCCCCCCCCCCCCCCCCCCCCCCCCCCCCCCCCCCCCCCCCCCCCCCCCCCCCCCCCCCCCCCCCCCCCCCCCCCCCCCCCCCCCCCCCCCCCCCCCCCCCCCCCCCCCCCCCCCCCCCCCCCCCCCCCCCCCCCCCCCCCCCCCCCCCCCCCCCCCCCCCCCCCCCCCCCCCCCCCCCCCCCCCCCCCCCCCCCCCCCCCCCCCCCCCCCCCCCCCCCCCCCCCCCCCCCCCCCCCCCCCCCCCCCCCCCCCCCCCCCCCCCCCCCCCCCCCCCCCCCCCCCCCCCCCCCCCCCCCCCCCCCCCCCCCCCCCCCCCCCCCCCCCCCCCCCCCCCCCCCCCCCCCCCCCCCCCCCCCCCCCCCCCCCCCCCCCCCCCCCCCCCCCCCCCCCCCCCCCCCCCCCCCCCCCCCCCCCCCCCCCCCCCCCCCCCCCCCCCCCCCCCCCCCCCCCCCCCCCCCCCCCCCCCCCCCCCCCCCCCCCCCCCCCCCCCCCCCCCCCCCCCCCCCCCCCCCCCCCCCCCCCCCCCCCCCCCCCCCCCCCCCCCCCCCCCCCCCCCCCCCCCCCCCCCCCCCCCCCCCCCCCCCCCCCCCCCCCCCCCCCCCCCGTTTTGAGATATGGAGGTGATAATATTAAAGTCATGCTAGTTGAGTAGTTGTGAATTTAAAGAATACTTGTGTTGACGTTTGTGATTCCCGTAGCATGCACGTATGGTGAACCGTTATGTGATGAAGTCGGAGCATGATTTATTTATTGATTGTCTTCCTTATGAGTGGTGATCGGGAACGAGCGATGGTCTTTTCCTACCAATCTATCCCCCTAGGAGCATGCGCGTAGTACTTTGCTTTGATAACTTTTAGATTTTTGCAATAACTATATGAGTTCTTTATGACTAATGTTGAGTCCATGGATCATACGTACTCTCACCCTTCCATCTTTGCTAGCCTCTCTAATACCGTGCACCTTTCGCCGTTATCATACACCTACCATATACCTTCCTCAAAACAGCTACCATACCTACCTATTATAGCATTTGCATAGCCATTCCGAGATATATTACCATGCAACTTTCCACCGTTCCGTTTATTATGACACACTCCATCATTGTCATATTTCATATCCCGGTACACCGCCGGAGGCATTCATATAGAGTCATATTTTGTTCTAAGTATCGAGTTGTAATTGATGAGTTGTAAGAAAAATAAAAAGTGTGATGATCATCATTATTAGAGCATTGTCCCAGTGAGGAAAGAATGATGGAGACTATGCCCCCCCCCCCCCCCCCCCCCCCCCCCCCCCCCCCCCCCGATGGAGACTAATGAGACCTTCCAAAAGCGAGGATGAGAGAAAAAGAGAGAAGGGGCAATGCTACTATACTTTTACCACACTTGTGCTTCAAAGTAGCACCATGTTCTTCATATAGAGGGTCTCCTGAGTTATCATTTCATACACTAGTGGGAATTTTTCATTTTAGAACATGGCTTGTATATTCCAATGATGGGCTTCCTCAAATGCCCGAGGTCTTCTTAAGCAAGCATGTTGGATGCACACCCACTTAGTTTCAGTTGTGAGCTTTCATACACTTATAGCTCTAGTGCATCCATTGCATGGCAATCCCTACTCCTCGCATTGATATCAATTGATGGGCTTCTCCATTGCCTATTGATCCACCGAGTTGATGCGAGCCTTTCTTCCTTTTTGACTTCTCCTACATATCTCTACCACCACATTCAATTCCACCCATAGTGCTAATGTCCATGTCTCACGCTCATGTATTGAGTGGATTTGAAAATGCTGAAGCGCGTTAAAAAGTATGATCCAATTGCCTGGTTTGACACCGTGGTGCTCCTGATTTATATTTATTCGGTGAGGGCTGAGTCATGCCATGCCTACATAATTCAATGAGTAGGGATAACATTCGTTGGGCATCATATATTTTGAAAAAGTAATGATTATGTTCATGTATTCATGGATATTATTATGTTGATATCAATTATTTCATCGTTTCCCTGTATTTATACCATAAAAGTGATTACATGATAAACATGCTAGGTAGCATTCAACATCAAAAAATCTGTTCTTATCATTTACCTACTCGAGGACGAGCAGGAATTAAGCTTTGGGGATGCTGATATGTCTCCAACGTATCTATAATTTTTGATTGTTTCATGCTATTATATATATTATCAATCTTAGATACTTTTTATGCAATTTGATATCATTTTTGGGAACTAACCTATTAACTCAGTGCCCAGTGCCAGTTCCTGTTTTCTGCATTTTTTTTGTTTTTCAGAAAATCAATACCAAACAAAGTCCAAACATGATGAAACTTTACGGTGATTTTTTCTGGACCAGAAGGGACCCTAGAAGGTTCGGGACGAGGCCAGAAGACTTACAGGAGAGGCACGAGCTCACAGGGCGCGCCCTAGGGGGGTACGCGCGCCCCCTGAGCTCGTGAATCCCACGGATCTCCATTTGACCTAATTCCACCTCTATAAATTCCCAAATATTCCCAAACCAACAGAGAGCCACCCAAAATAACTTTTCCGCCGCCGCAAGCCTCTGTTCTTCCGTGATCCCATCTGGAGGCCTTCCCCCCCCCCCCCCCCCCCCCCCCCCCCCCCCCCCCCCCCCCCCCCCCCCCCCCCCCCCCCCCCCCCCCCCCCCCCCCCCCCCCCCCCCCCCCCCCCCCCCCCCCCCCCCCCCCCCCCCCCCCCCCCCCCCCCCCCCCCCCCCCCCCCCCCCCCCCCCCCCCCCCCCCCCCCCCCCCCCCCCCCCCCCCCCCCCCCCCCCCCCCCCCCCCCCCCCCCCCCCCCCCCCCCCCCCCCCCCCCCCCCCCCCCCCCCCCCCCCCCCCCCCCCCCCCCCCCCCCCCCCCCCCCCCCCCCCCCCCCCCCCCCCCCCCCCCCCCCCCCCCCCCCCCCCCCCCCCCCCCCCCCCCCCCCCCCCCCCCCCCCCCCCCCCCCCCCCCCCCCCCCCCCCCCCCCCCCCCCCCCCCCCCCCCCCCCCCCCCCCCCCCCCCCCCCCCCCCCCCCCCCCCCCCCCCCCCCCCCCCCCCCCCCCCCCCCCCCCCCCCCCCCCCCCCCCCCCCCCCCCCCCCCCCCCCCCCCCCCCCCCCCCCCCCCCCCCCCCCCCCCCCCCCCCCCCCCCCCCCCCCCCCCCCCCCCCCCCCCCCCCCCCCCCCCCCCCCCCCCCCCCCCCCCCCCCCCCCCCCCCCCCCCCCCCCCCCCCCCCCCCCCCCCCCCCCCCCCCCCCCCCCCCCCCCCCCCCCCCCCCCCCCCCCCCCCCCCCCCCCCCCCCCCCCCCCCCCCCCCCCCCCCCCCCCCCCCCCCCCCCCCCCCCCCCCCCCCCCCCCCCCCCCCCCCCCCCCCCCCCCCCCCCCCCCCCCCCCCCCCCCCCCCCCCCCCCCCCCCCCCCCCCCCCCCCCCCCCCCCCCCCCCCCCCCCCCCCCCCCCCCCCCCCCCCCCCCCCCCCCCCCCCCCCCCCCCCCCCCCCCCCCCCCCCCCCCCCCCCCCCCCCCCCCCCCCCCCCCCCCCCCCCCCCCCCCCCCCCCCCCCCCCCCCCCCCCCCCCCCCCCCCCCCCCCCCCCCCCCCCCCCCCCCCCCCCCCCCCCCCCCCCCCCCCCCCCCCCCCCCCCCCCCCCCCCCCCCCCCCCCCCCCCCCCCCCCCCCCCCCCCCCCCCCCCCCCCCCCCCCCCCCCCCCCCCCCCCCCCCCCCCCCCCCCCCCCCCCCCCCCCCCCCCCCCCCCCCCCCCCCCCCCCCCCCCCCCCCCCCCCCCCCCCCCCCCCCCCCCCCCCCCCCCCCCCCCCCCCCCCCCCCCCCCCCCCCCCCCCCCCCCCCCCCCCCCCCCCCCCCCCCCCCCCCCCCCCCCCCCCCCCCCCCCCCCCCCCCCCCCCCCCCCCCCCCCCCCCCCCCCCCCCCCCCCCCCCCCCCCCCCCCCCCCCCCCCCCCCCCCCCCCCCCCCCCCCCCCCCCCCCCCCCCCCCCCCCCCCCCCCCCCCCCCCCCCCCCCCCCCCCCCCCCCCCCCCCCCCCCCCCCCCCCCCCCCCCCCCCCCCCCCCCCCCCCCCCCCCCCCCCCCCCCCCCCCCCCCCCCCCCCCCCCCCCCCCCCCCCCCCCCCCCCCCCCCCCCCCCCCCCCCCCCCCCCCCCCCCCCCCCCCCCCCCCCCCCCCCCCCCCCCCCCCCCCCCCCCCCCCCCCCCCCCCCCCCCCCCCCCCCCCCCCCCCCCCCCCCCCCCCCCCCCCCCCCCCCCCCCCCCCCCCCCCCCCCCCCCCCCCCCCCCCCCCCCCCCCCCCCCCCCCCCCCCCCCCCCCCCCCCCCCCCCCCCCCCCCCCCCCCCCCCCCCCCCCCCCCCCCCCCCCCCCCCCCCCCCCCCCCCCCCCCCCCCCCCCCCCCCCCCCCCCCCCCCCCCCCCCCCCCCCCCCCCCCCCCCCCCCCCCCCCCCCCCCCCCCCCCCCCCCCCCCCCCCCCCCCCCCCCCCCCCCCCCCCCCCCCCCCCCCCCCCCCCCCCCCCCCCCCCCCCCCCCCCCCCCCCCCCCCCCCCCCCCCCCCCCCCCCCCCCCCCCCCCCCCCCCCCCCCCCCCCCCCCCCCCCCCCCCCCCCCCCCCCCCCCCCCCCCCCCCCCCCCCCCCCCCCCCCCCCCCCCCCCCCCCCCCCCCCCCCCCCCCCCCCCCCCCCCCCCCCCCCCCCCCCCCCCCCCCCCCCCCCCCCCCCCCCCCCCCCCCCCCCCCCCCCCCCCCCCCCCCCCCCCCCCCCCCCCCCCCCCCCCCCCCCCCCCCCCCCCCCCCCCCCCCCCCCCCCCCCCCCCCCCCCCCCCCCCCCCCCCCCCCCCCCCCCCCCCCCCCCCCCCCCCCCCCCCCCCCCCCCCCCCCCCCCCCCCCCCCCCCCCCCCCCCCCCCCCCCCCCCCCCCCCCCCCCCCCCCCCCCCCCCCCCCCCCCCCCCCCCCCCCCCCCCCCCCCCCCCCCCCCCCCCCCCCCCCCCCCCCCCCCCCCCCCCCCCCCCCCCCCCCCCCCCCCCCCCCCCCCCCCCCCCCCCCCCCCCCCCCCCCCCCCCCCCCCCCCCCCCCCCCCCCCCCCCCCCCCCCCCCCCCCCCCCCCCCCCCCCCCCCCCCCCCCCCCCCCCCCCCCCCCCCCCCCCCCCCCCCCCCCCCCCCCCCCCCCCCCCCCCCCCCCCCCCCCCCCCCCCCCCCCCCCCCCCCCCCCCCCCCCCCCCCCCCCCCCCCCCCCCCCCCCCCCCCCCCCCCCCCCCCCCCCCCCCCCCCCCCCCCCCCCCCCCCCCCCCCCCCCCCCCCCCCCCCCCCCCCCCCCCCCCCCCCCCCCCCCCCCCCCCCCCCCCCCCCCCCCCCCCCCCCCCCCCCCCCCCCCCCCCCCCCCCCCCCCCCCCCCCCCCCCCCCCCCCCCCCCCCCCCCCCCCCCCCCCCCCCCCCCCCCCCCCCCCCCCCCCCCCCCCCCCCCCCCCCCCCCCCCCCCCCCCCCCCCCCCCCCCCCCCCCCCCCCCCCCCCCCCCCCCCCCCCCCCCCCCCCCCCCCCCCCCCCCCCCCCCCCCCCCCCCCCCCCCCCCCCCCCCCCCCCCCCCCCCCCCCCCCCCCCCCCCCCCCCCCCCCCCCCCCCCCCCCCCCCCCCCCCCCCCCCCCCCCCCCCCCCCCCCCCCCCCCCCCCCCCCCCCCCCCCCCCCCCCCCCCCCCCCCCCCCCCCCCCCCCCCCCCCCCCCCCCCCCCCCCCCCCCCCCCCCCCCCCCCCCCCCCCCCCCCCCCCCCCCCCCCCCCCCCCCCCCCCCCCCCCCCCCCCCCCCCCCCCCCCCCCCCCCCCCCCCCCCCCCCCCCCCCCCCCCCCCCCCCCCCCCCCCCCCCCCCCCCCCCCCCCCCCCCCCCCCCCCCCCCCCCCCCCCCCCCCCCCCCCCCCCCCCCCCCCCCCCCCCCCCCCCCCCCCCCCCCCCCCCCCCCCCCCCCCCCCCCCCCCCCCCCCCCCCCCCCCCCCCCCCCCCCCCCCCCCCCCCCCCCCCCCCCCCCCCCCCCCCCCCCCCCCCCCCCCCCCCCCCCCCCCCCCCCCCCCCCCCCCCCCCCCCCCCCCCCCCCCCCCCCCCCCCCCCCCCCCCCCCCCCCCCCCCCCCCCCCCCCCCCCCCCCCCCCCCCCCCCCCCCCCCCCCCCCCCCCCCCCCCCCCCCCCCCCCCCCCCCCCCCCCCCCCCCCCCCCCCCCCCCCCCCCCCCCCCCCCCCCCCCCCCCCCCCCCCCCCCCCCCCCCCCCCCCCCCCCCCCCCCCCCCCCCCCCCCCCCCCCCCCCCCCCCCCCCCCCCCCCCCCCCCCCCCCCCCCCCCCCCCCCCCCCCCCCCCCCCCCCCCCCCCCCCCCCCCCCCCCCCCCCCCCCCCCCCCCCCCCCCCCCCCCCCCCCCCCCCCCCCCCCCCCCCCCCCCCCCCCCCCCCCCCCCCCCCCCCCCCCCCCCCCCCCCCCCCCCCCCCCCCCCCCCCCCCCCCCCCCCCCCCCCCCCCCCCCCCCCCCCCCCCCCCCCCCCCCCCCCCCCCCCCCCCCCCCCCCCCCCCCCCCCCCCCCCCCCCCCCCCCCCCCCCCCCCCCCCCCCCCCCCCCCCCCCCCCCCCCCCCCCCCCCCCCCCCCCCCCCCCCCCCCCCCCCCCCCCCCCCCCCCCCCCCCCCCCCCCCCCCCCCCCCCCCCCCCCCCCCCCCCCCCCCCCCCCCCCCCCCCCCCCCCCCCCCCCCCCCCCCCCCCCCCCCCCCCCCCCCCCCCCCCCCCCCCCCCCCCCCCCCCCCCCCCCCCCCCCCCCCCCCCCCCCCCCCCCCCCCCCCCCCCCCCCCCCCCCCCCCCCCCCCCCCCCCCCCCCCCCCCCCCCCCCCCCCCCCCCCCCCCCCCCCCCCCCCCCCCCCCCCCCCCCCCCCCCCCCCCCCCCCCCCCCCCCCCCCCCCCCCCCCCCCCCCCCCCCCCCCCCCCCCCCCCCCCCCCCCCCCCCCCCCCCCCCCCCCCCCCCCCCCCCCCCCCCCCCCCCCCCCCCCCCCCCCCCCCCCCCCCCCCCCCCCCCCCCCCCCCCCCCCCCCCCCCCCCCCCCCCCCCCCCCCCCCCCCCCCCCCCCCCCCCCCCCCCCCCCCCCCCCCCCCCCCCCCCCCCCCCCCCCCCCCCCCCCCCCCCCCCCCCCCCCCCCCCCCCCCCCCCCCCCCCCCCCCCCCCCCCCCCCCCCCCCCCCCCCCCCCCCCCCCCCCCCCCCCCCCCCCCCCCCCCCCCCCCCCCCCCCCCCCCCCCCCCCCCCCCCCCCCCCCCCCCCCCCCCCCCCCCCCCCCCCCCCCCCCCCCCCCCCCCCCCCCCCCCCCCCCCCCCCCCCCCCCCCCCCCCCCCCCCCCCCCCCCCCCCCCCCCCCCCCCCCCCCCCCCCCCCCCCCCCCCCCCCCCCCCCCCCCCCCCCCCCCCCCCCCCCCCCCCCCCCCCCCCCCCCCCCCCCCCCCCCCCCCCCCCCCCCCCCCCCCCCCCCCCCCCCCCCCCCCCCCCCCCCCCCCCCCCCCCCCCCCCCCCCCCCCCCCCCCCCCCCCCCCCCCCCCCCCCCCCCCCCCCCCCCCCCCCCCCCCCCCCCCCCCCCCCCCCCCCCCCCCCCCCCCCCCCCCCCCCCCCCCCCCCCCCCCCCCCCCCCCCCCCCCCCCCCCCCCCCCCCCCCCCCCCCCCCCCCCCCCCCCCCCCCCCCCCCCCCCCCCCCCCCCCCCCCCCCCCCCCCCCCCCCCCCCCCCCCCCCCCCCCCCCCCCCCCCCCCCCCCCCCCCCCCCCCCCCCCCCCCCCCCCCCCCCCCCCCCCCCCCCCCCCCCCCCCCCCCCCCCCCCCCCCCCCCCCCCCCCCCCCCCCCCCCCCCCCCCCCCCCCCCCCCCCCCCCCCCCCCCCCCCCCCCCCCCCCCCCCCCCCCCCCCCCCCCCCCCCCCCCCCCCCCCCCCCCCCCCCCCCCCCCCCCCCCCCCCCCCCCCCCCCCCCCCCCCCCCCCCCCCCCCCCCCCCCCCCCCCCCCCCCCCCCCCCCCCCCCCCCCCCCCCCCCCCCCCCCCCCCCCCCCCCCCCCCCCCCCCCCCCCCCCCCCCCCCCCCCCCCCCCCCCCCCCCCCCCCCCCCCCCCCCCCCCCCCCCCCCCCCCCCCCCCCCCCCCCCCCCCCCCCCCCCCCCCCCCCCCCCCCCCCCCCCCCCCCCCCCCCCCCCCCCCCCCCCCCCCCCCCCCCCCCCCCCCCCCCCCCCCCCCCCCCCCCCCCCCCCCCCCCCCCCCCCCCCCCCCCCCCCCCCCCCCCCCCCCCCCCCCCCCCCCCCCCCCCCCCCCCCCCCCCCCCCCCCCCCCCCCCCCCCCCCCCCCCCCCCCCCCCCCCCCCCCCCCCCCCCCCCCCCCCCCCCCCCCCCCCCCCCCCCCCCCCCCCCCCCCCCCCCCCCCCCCCCCCCCCCCCCCCCCCCCCCCCCCCCCCCCCCCCCCCCCCCCCCCCCCCCCCCCCCCCCCCCCCCCCCCCCCCCCCCCCCCCCCCCCCCCCCCCCCCCCCCCCCCCCCCCCCCCCCCCCCCCCCCCCCCCCCCCCCCCCCCCCCCCCCCCCCCCCCCCCCCCCCCCCCCCCCCCCCCCCCCCCCCCCCCCCCCCCCCCCCCCCCCCCCCCCCCCCCCCCCCCCCCCCCCCCCCCCCCCCCCCCCCCCCCCCCCCCCCCCCCCCCCCCCCCCCCCCCCCCCCCCCCCCCCCCCCCCCCCCCCCCCCCCCCCCCCCCCCCCCCCCCCCCCCCCCCCCCCCCCCCCCCCCCCCCCCCCCCCCCCCCCCCCCCCCCCCCCCCCCCCCCCCCCCCCCCCCCCCCCCCCCCCCCCCCCCCCCCCCCCCCCCCCCCCCCCCCCCCCCCCCCCCCCCCCCCCCCCCCCCCCCCCCCCCCCCCCCCCCCCCCCCCCCCCCCCCCCCCCCCCCCCCCCCCCCCCCCCCCCCCCCCCCCCCCCCCCCCCCCCCCCCCCCCCCCCCCCCCCCCCCCCCCCCCCCCCCCCCCCCCCCCCCCCCCCCCCCCCCCCCCCCCCCCCCCCCCCCCCCCCCCCCCCCCCCCCCCCCCCCCCCCCCCCCCCCCCCCCCCCCCCCCCCCCCCCCCCCCCCCCCCCCCCCCCCCCCCCCCCCCCCCCCCCCCCCCCCCCCCCCCCCCCCCCCCCCCCCCCCCCCCCCCCCCCCCCCCCCCCCCCCCCCCCCCCCCCCCCCCCCCCCCCCCCCCCCCCCCCCCCCCCCCCCCCCCCCCCCCCCCCCCCCCCCCCCCCCCCCCCCCCCCCCCCCCCCCCCCCCCCCCCCCCCCCCCCCCCCCCCCCCCCCCCCCCCCCCCCCCCCCCCCCCCCCCCCCCCCCCCCCCCCCCCCCCCCCCCCCCCCCCCCCCCCCCCCCCCCCCCCCCCCCCCCCCCCCCCCCCCCCCCCCCCCCCCCCCCCCCCCCCCCCCCCCCCCCCCCCCCCCCCCCCCCCCCCCCCCCCCCCCCCCCCCCCCCCCCCCCCCCCCCCCCCCCCCCCCCCCCCCCCCCCCCCCCCCCCCCCCCCCCCCCCCCCCCCCCCCCCCCCCCCCCCCCCCCCCCCCCCCCCCCCCCCCCCCCCCCCCCCCCCCCCCCCCCCCCCCCCCCCCCCCCCCCCCCCCCCCCCCCCCCCCCCCCCCCCCCCCCCCCCCCCCCCCCCCCCCCCCCCCCCCCCCCCCCCCCCCCCCCCCCCCCCCCCCCCCCCCCCCCCCCCCCCCCCCCCCCCCCCCCCCCCCCCCCCCCCCCCCCCCCCCCCCCCCCCCCCCCCCCCCCCCCCCCCCCCCCCCCCCCCCCCCCCCCCCCCCCCCCCCCCCCCCCCCCCCCCCCCCCCCCCCCCCCCCCCCCCCCCCCCCCCCCCCCCCCCCCCCCCCCCCCCCCCCCCCCCCCCCCCCCCCCCCCCCCCCCCCCCCCCCCCCCCCCCCCCCCCCCCCCCCCCCCCCCCCCCCCCCCCCCCCCCCCCCCCCCCCCCCCCCCCCCCCCCCCCCCCCCCCCCCCCCCCCCCCCCCCCCCCCCCCCCCCCCCCCCCCCCCCCCCCCCCCCCCCCCCCCCCCCCCCCCCCCCCCCCCCCCCCCCCCCCCCCCCCCCCCCCCCCCCCCCCCCCCCCCCCCCCCCCCCCCCCCCCCCCCCCCCCCCCCCCCCCCCCCCCCCCCCCCCCCCCCCCCCCCCCCCCCCCCCCCCCCCCCCCCCCCCCCCCCCCCCCCCCCCCCCCCCCCCCCCCCCCCCCCCCCCCCCCCCCCCCCCCCCCCCCCCCCCCCCCCCCCCCCCCCCCCCCCCCCCCCCCCCCCCCCCCCCCCCCCCCCCCCCCCCCCCCCCCCCCCCCCCCCCCCCCCCCCCCCCCCCCCCCCCCCCCCCCCCCCCCCCCCCCCCCCCCCCCCCCCCCCCCCCCCCCCCCCCCCCCCCCCCCCCCCCCCCCCCCCCCCCCCCCCCCCCCCCCCCCCCCCCCCCCCCCCCCCCCCCCCCCCCCCCCCCCCCCCCCCCCCCCCCCCCCCCCCCCCCCCCCCCCCCCCCCCCCCCCCCCCCCCCCCCCCCCCCCCCCCCCCCCCCCCCCCCCCCCCCCCCCCCCCCCCCCCCCCCCCCCCCCCCCCCCCCCCCCCCCCCCCCCCCCCCCCCCCCCCCCCCCCCCCCCCCCCCCCCCCCCCCCCCCCCCCCCCCCCCCCCCCCCCCCCCCCCCCCCCCCCCCCCCCCCCCCCCCCCCCCCCCCCCCCCCCCCCCCCCCCCCCCCCCCCCCCCCCCCCCCCCCCCCCCCCCCCCCCCCCCCCCCCCCCCCCCCCCCCCCCCCCCCCCCCCCCCCCCCCCCCCCCCCCCCCCCCCCCCCCCCCCCCCCCCCCCCCCCCCCCCCCCCCCCCCCCCCCCCCCCCCCCCCCCCCCCCCCCCCCCCCCCCCCCCCCCCCCCCCCCCCCCCCCCCCCCCCCCCCCCCCCCCCCCCCCCCCCCCCCCCCCCCCCCCCCCCCCCCCCCCCCCCCCCCCCCCCCCCCCCCCCCCCCCCCCCCCCCCCCCCCCCCCCCCCCCCCCCCCCCCCCCCCCCCCCCCCCCCCCCCCCCCCCCCCCCCCCCCCCCCCCCCCCCCCCCCCCCCCCCCCCCCCCCCCCCCCCCCCCCCCCCCCCCCCCCCCCCCCCCCCCCCCCCCCCCCCCCCCCCCCCCCCCCCCCCCCCCCCCCCCCCCCCCCCCCCCCCCCCCCCCCCCCCCCCCCCCCCCCCCCCCCCCCCCCCCCCCCCCCCCCCCCCCCCCCCCCCCCCCCCCCCCCCCCCCCCCCCCCCCCCCCCCCCCCCCCCCCCCCCCCCCCCCCCCCCCCCCCCCCCCCCCCCCCCCCCCCCCCCCCCCCCCCCCCCCCCCCCCCCCCCCCCCCCCCCCCCCCCCCCCCCCCCCCCCCCCCCCCCCCCCCCCCCCCCCCCCCCCCCCCCCCCCCCCCCCCCCCCCCCCCCCCCCCCCCCCCCCCCCCCCCCCCCCCCCCCCCCCCCCCCCCCCCCCCCCCCCCCCCCCCCCCCCCCCCCCCCCCCCCCCCCCCCCCCCCCCCCCCCCCCCCCCCCCCCCCCCCCCCCCCCCCCCCCCCCCCCCCCCCCCCCCCCCCCCCCCCCCCCCCCCCCCCCCCCCCCCCCCCCCCCCCCCCCCCCCCCCCCCCCCCCCCCCCCCCCCCCCCCCCCCCCCCCCCCCCCCCCCCCCCCCCCCCCCCCCCCCCCCCCCCCCCCCCCCCCCCCCCCCCCCCCCCCCCCCCCCCCCCCCCCCCCCCCCCCCCCCCCCCCCCCCCCCCCCCCCCCCCCCCCCCCCCCCCCCCCCCCCCCCCCCCCCCCCCCCCCCCCCCCCCCCCCCCCCCCCCCCCCCCCCCCCCCCCTTTTATATTTACACCCCTAGCCGCGTGAATGAGCCGCCTATTTAAGGGGACGAGGATTTAGATCCAAACCACACCTTCTCCCCTCCGCGAGTATTCATCAGAGCGTATCCGACAGAGGTCCATTCTATCATGGCCGGCCGCCGCAGCTCCTCCTCTCGCCCTTCCAGCCCTCAGCCTGGAGATTGGGAGAGATGCTCCATCCCGCACAGCGAGCTAGTGACGCTCCAGACCAAGGGATTTCTCCCCCCGGCCTATATGGTCCCGGTTCGAGCCGGACTTGCCACCTATAATGGCGGAGAGCAAGCGGAGAGCGCCCCCAATCCCTCCAAAGGAGAGCGGGTATGCCTTGTCCCTTACTTAATAAGAGGGCTCGGATTTCCAATTCATCCGTTTCTCCCCCCCCCCCCCCCCCCCCCCCCCCCCCCCCCCCCCCCCCCCCCCCCCCCCCCCCCCCCCCCCGCTTCGTAGCCCTTTGCGAGCTGTTTTTGGGCTGCGAGGCTCATTTCGCGCTGTGGAAAAGGCTATTCTGCCTTGTGCCCCGTTCTCAGAAGGGGTCAATATATCAAGTGGGCGGAGCCGAAGTGTGGCGCATCGCCGGGACCGGATATCTATCCGGAACCCCAAAGAAGGCGTCCGAGGACTGGCCTTCGGAATGGTTTTATATAGAGGACGTCCCGCTGCCGGATCCTGTCCGGATCGGCCTCCCTGAGTTCGACAGTGCTCCCCTAAAGAAGCGCCTAAGCTGGCGTCCACGGAGCCCCCCCCCCCCCCCCCCCCCCCCCCCCCCCCCCCCCCCCCCCCCCCCCCCCCCCCCCCCCCCCCCCCCCCCCCCCCCCCCCCCCCCCCCCCCCCCCCCCCCATAGAGGCCACCCCATGTGGGACTTCAACGGGGAGGACGACGCCACCCGCCACGGCCGTAAGGGGCCGGATTCGGCTGCCGCTCTAATAAAGACCTTGTCCGCTTTGTACAAGGGAGAAGAGGAGCCCCCCCCCCCCCCCCCCCCCCCCCCCCCCCCCCCCCCCCCCCCCCCCCCCCCCCCCCCCCCCCCCCCCCCCCACTTTTACTTGCCCATCCGTTTTATATTCCCATCGTTAAATATTCAGTCTAACGACTTCAACGCAGGAACTGCGCCAGGCTGTTAAAGAAATAAACAGCCCTCCTCCACAACCCGAGGATCCGGGACGGTCCCTCGACCCGGCCTCCCCCCCCCCCCCCCCCCCCCCCCCCCCCCCCCCCCCCCCCCCCCCCCCCCCCCCCCCCCCCCCCCCCCCCCCCCCCCCCCCCCCCCCCCCCCCCCCCCCCCCCCCCCCCCCCCCCCCCCCCCCCCCCCCCCCCCCCCCCCCCCCCCCCCCCCCCCCCCCCCCCCCCCCCCCCCCCCCCCCCCCCCCCCCCCCCCCCCCCCCCCCCCCCCCCCCCCCCCCCCCCCCCCCCCCCCCCCCCCCCCCCCCCCCCCCCCCCCCCCCCCCCCCCCCCCCCCCCCCCCCCCCCCCCCCCCCCCCCCCCCCCCCCCCCCCCCCCCCCCCCCCCCCCCCCCCCCCCCCCCCCCCCCCCCCCCCCCCCCCCCCCCCCCCCCCCCCCCCCCCCCCCCCCCCCCCCCCCCCCCCCCCCCCCCCCCCCCCCCCCCCCCCCCCCCCCCCCCCCCCCCCCCCCCCCCCCCCCCCCCCCCCCCCCCCCCCCCCCCCCCCCCCCCCCCCCCCCCCCCCCCCCCCCCCCCCCCCCCCCCCCCCCCCCCCCCCCCCCCCCCCCCCCCCCCCCCCCCCCCCCCCCCCCCCCCCCCCCCCCCCCCCCCCCCCCCCCCCCCCCCCCCCCCCCCCCCCCCCCCCCCCCCCCCCCCCCCCCCCCCCCCCCCCCCCCCCCCCCCCCCCCCCCCCCCCCCCCCCCCCCCCCCCCCCCCCCCCCCCCCCCCCCCCCCCCCCCCCCCCCCCCCCCCCCCCCCCCCCCCCCCCCCCCCCCCCCCCCCCCCCCCCCCCCCCCCCCCCCCCCCCCCCCCCCCCCCCCCCCCCCCCCCCCCCCCCCCCCCCCCCCCCCAAACAGCTCGCAAAGGGCTACGAAGCCCGCAATATGCAATATGGAGGCAGGCGTAAGGCTGTGCAACTAGAGGCCGTAAAACTCTAGGAGCCCCCAGAGAAATGGATGAATTGGAAATCCGAGCCCTCTTATCAAATAAGGGACAAGGCATACCCGCTCTCCTTTGGAGGGATTGGGAACACTCTCCGCTTGCTCTCCACCATTATAGGTGGCGAGCCCGGCTCGAACCGGGACCATGTAGGCCGGGGGGAGTAATCCCTGTCCTGCAGGGGGACGTCTTCTATATAAAACCATTCCGAAGGCCAGTCTTCGGATGCCTTCTTTGGGGTTCCGGATAGATATCCGGTCCCGGCGATGCGCCATAGTTCGGCTCCACCCACTTGATATATCGACCCCTCTTGAGAACGGGGCAGGAGGCAGAACAACTTCTTCCATAGCGCGAAATGAGCCTCGATACCCAAAAACAGCTCGCAAAGGGCTACGAAGCCCGCAATATGCAATATGGAGGCAGGCGTAAGGCTGTGCAACTAGAGGCCGCCCCCCCCCCCCCCCCCCCCCCCCCCCCCCCCCCCCCCCCCCCCCCCCCCCCCCCCCCCCCCCCCCCCCCCCCCCCCCCCCCCCCCCCCCCCCCCCCCCCCCCCCCCTAGTGTACGACGCAGAGGCAGTTCTGCCCTGCGACATAATTCATGAATCTCCTCGAGTGTGCATGTACGAAGAAAGAGAAGCCGAGCTCGATCGGCAGGACAGTCTGGACACCCTGGAGGAGGAGTGCGATGTGGCAAAAGCCTGTTCCGCATTCTATCAGCAACAGGCTCGCAGATACCAAAGCAGAGAAGTACGGGCCAAAACTTATAACATTGGTGAGTTAGTTCTATCCTGGCGGAGAAGAAAAAGACCAAGCTCGAGCCCAAATGGGAAGGTCCCTTCATTATTGACCAAGTTCTGACCGGTGGAGCGTACCATCTGCGGGATGCATCGAATAATCGACTTGAGCCGAACCCATGGAACGTAGCCAGGCTTCAAATATTCTACACCTAGCGCCGGACTCTATGTTCGTCTCTGTCGGTGTCAAAACCGGCAGATCTCGGGTAGGGGGTCCCGAACTGTGCGTCTAGGCCGGATGGTAACAGGAGGCAGGGGACACGATGTTTTAACCAGGTTCGGGCCCTCTTGATGGAGGTAAAACCCTACGTCCTGCTTGATTAATATTGATGATATGGGCAGTACAAGAGTTGATCCACCACAAGATCAAATAGGCTAAACCCTACAAGCTAGCCTATGATATGATTGTCGCTCGTCCTACGGACTAAAACCCCCCCCCCCCCCCCCCCCCCCCCCCCCCCCCCCCCCCCCCCCCCCCCCCCCCCCCCCCCCCCCCCCCCCCCCCCCCCCCCCCCCCCCCCCCCCCCCCCCCCCCCCCCCCCCCCCCCCCCCCCCCCCCCCCCCCCAAGTCCCTTCCGGACACGGGACGAAGTCTTCAATCTTGTATCTTCATAGTCCAAGAGTCCGGCCGAAGGTATAGTCCGGCTATCCGGACACCCCATAATCCAGGACTCCCTCAGTAGCCCCCGAACCAGGCTTCAATGACGACGAGTCCGGCGCGCAAATTGTCTTCGGCATTGCAAGGCGGGTTCTTCTCCAAATTCCGTGTACCTATTGAACAGTGTAAAGGTGCATCTCTGAAGAGGAAGGGCGGAAGCTTTTGGCAGAAATTCACGCCGAACTCAGCGGCCACCACGCCGCAGCCCGGGCCCTCGTAAGCCAGGCCTTCCGTACAAGGTTTTATTGGCCGACGGCCCGGGCAGATGCACAGGACTTGGTCCAACGCTGCGCCGGTTGCCAACTTTTTGCAAACCAAAGCCACATGCCACCCACCACCCTCCAAATAATCCCCATCACCTGTCCCTTCGCGGTCTGGGGGCTTGACATGGTCGGACCCCTTAAGGGGGGAACCCATAAGAAAAGTACTTACTGGTCATGGTGGATAAATTCACCAAATGGATAGAAGCCAAACCTGTTAAAACAGCCGAATTCGGACCGGTGATAGAATTCATATCCAGAGGTGTACACCGTTATGGCGTCCCCCACAACATCATCACTGACAATGGCACGAACTTCACGGCCGACGAGGTAAAACTTTTGTGCAGCAACATGGGCATCAAGCTCAACTATGCTTCCGTCTATCACCCACAAACCAACGGCCAAGTTGAGCGAGCAAATGGTCTTATCATGAGAGGCCTTAAAGCCAGATTAGTGCGGTCCTTGGGGGGGGGGGGGGGGGGGGGGGGGGGGGGGGGGGGGGGGGGGGGGGGGGGGGGGGGGGGGGGGGGGGGGGGGGGGGGGGGGGGGGGGGGGGGGGGGGGGGGGGGGGGGGGGGGGGGGGGGGGGGGGGGGGGGGGGGGGGGGGGGGGGGGGGGGGGGGGGGGGGGGGGGGGGGGGGGGGGGGGGGGGGGGGGGGGGGGGGGGGGGGGGGGGGGGGGGGGGGGGGGGGGGGGGGGGGGGGGGGGGGGGGGGGGGGGGGGGGGGGGGGGGGGGGGGGGGGGGGGGGGGGGGGGGGGGGGGGGGGGGGGGGGGGGGGGGGGGGGGGGGGGGGGGGGGGGGGGGGGGGGGGGGGGGGGGGGGGGGGGGGGGGGGGGGGGGGGGGGGGGGGGGGGGGGGGGGGGGGGGGGGGGGGGGGGGGGGGGGGGGGGGGGGGGGGGGGGGGGGGGGGGGGGGGGGGGGGGGGGGGGGGGGGGGGGGGGGGGGGGGGGGGGGGGGGGGGGGGGGGGGGGGGGGGGGGGGGGGGGGGGGGGGGGGGGGGGGGGGGGGGGGGGGGGGGGGGGGGGGGGGGGGGGGGGGGGGGGGGGGGGGGGGGGGGGGGGGGGGGGGGGGGGGGGGGGGGGGGGGGGGGGGGGGGGGGGGGGGGGGGGGGGGGGGGGGGGGGGGGGGGGGGGGGGGGGGGGGGGGGGGGGGGGGGGGGGGGGGGGGGGGGGGGGGGGGGGGGGGGGGGGGGGGGGGGGGGGGGGGGGGGGGGGGGGGGGGGGGGGGGGGGGGGGGGGGGGGGGGGGGGGGGGGGGGGGGGGGGGGGGGGGGGGGGGGGGGGGGGGGGGGGGGGGGGGGGGGGGGGGGGGGGGGGGGGGGGGGGGGGGGGGGGGGGGGGGGGGGGGGGGGGGGGGGGGGGGGGGGGGGGGGGGGGGGGGGGGGGGGGGGGGGGGGGGGGGGGGGGGGGGGGGGGGGGGGTTATATATATTCCCCTTGATTTTTCTTGTGTATGAAGTTGTGATATAAAAGATTTTTATATTTCTTTACAGAGGGAGTATCTCTCTGTCAAAAATATATTTATGTATAACTAGTTACTCCTGCCTTTCTACTTCCTTTCGCTGATAGTGGGGCATCCGGCAACGGGGTCCACGTGCCATGCACCAAATTAGAGTGCACAACTGCACGGTAGACTCACCCCGGTCATAGCGCCGCAGTAATGCCCAATGAGCCGTCAAATCACAAAAAAAATCACCTTTCCAGCTTTAGCAGTAAGCTGGACGGATGAAGCAGTAATATTTCACTGGGCTGAATCCCCTTCTCCCTCATCTGCTTGTTCAGAGAAAACCCCCTCTCGGTGATTGCATAGGGTTTTCTCATGGAGAACCAGGTACGAATTCTTCATCCATCCCCGATAAATCCAAGTCCCTTGGTCACGGGTAATCCTAGGATGGCAGCCGCCGCCGTTGATGCATTTTTCTTCCTACTAAATCTAGTGTGTTTCATTTGCAGTGCCTAAAGTGCGAGGACCCTACAGGTTTCTACGCCCTCGGCGAGGCGCCACACTTGTTCCTTCTCATCCTAACATAGGATTTTAAAACGCGCACAGTATGTTCCTAGAATCCTCTTTTCTATCCTGGAGGGTGGGTTTTTTTGAACATGCTGTCGACTAATTTGGAAATTTGTATTGCTATACTTGGATAAAAGGTACTAGTACCATGGTCAACACTGACGTGAAGGAGGAAATTATTTCTAGATTTGGATAGGGAATACATTGTGTTCTCATATTATTTTTCCTGCAGTGCATTCCTTGCTCTGCCAGAACACATGTACTCAAGATGCTCGGCCTTGCCATAACTGAATACACCAGTTTAATGGTCACAATGAAGACAAGACATGGATATAAGTTCCTAGTTGGGTTCATGAACCAAGAAGATCGCTGTTTTTTTATGGCCGAACTTGGATAAACTTTCTAAAGTGTTACAGACTGAAAGTTGGCGCACGGATGTTGATGGAAATAACAAAATCTGGTCTCATCTTCACTATGATCTTCCACCCCGACGTCGTTCCCATTGTTCATCCATGTTAGTTTTGTATCTGGTTCTTGCTTGTTGCCTCGATTACTACTTAATCCACCTATTCTGTCCAACTAATCACAATTCAACTTTAGAAGTAGCAACGAATCTCTCATGAAGATGCTACTTCTAACTAATAGCAAGATGCCCGTGCGTTGCACGCAACATCAAGATGCATTTGTATGAGTAGTTTATTTTGTGAGAGAAAAGGATGAACGAGGGAAGGCCTTATTTGCAAATGTGGAGAGGTGTGTGGGTATCTTTTTGCAAAATTGCCATAGTTTCCTTCCTATCTGTCAGATATAAATCGGAATGCCTATATTGCAGGATGGCAGGCACACCATCATCACCAACTTTTTTTTTATAATTATGGGGGGGGGGGGGGGGGGGGGGGGGGGGGGGGGGGGGGGGGGGGGGGGGGGGGGGGGGGGGGGGGGGGGGGGGGGGGGGGGGGGGGGGGGGGGGGGGGGGGGGGGGGGGGGGGGGGGGGGGGGGGGGGGGGGGGGGGGGGGGGGGGGGGGGGGGGGGGGGGGGGGGGGGGGGGGGGGGGGGGGGGGGGGGGGGGGGGGGGGGGGGGGGGGGGGGGGGGGGGGGGGGGGGGGGGGGGGGGGGGGGGGGGGGGGGGGGGGGGGGGGGGGGGGGGGGGGGGGGGGGGGGGGGGGGGGGGGGGGGGGGGGGGGGGGGGGGGGGGGGGGGGGGGGGGGGGGGGGGGGGGGGGGGGGGGGGGGGGGGGGGGGGGGGGGGGGGGGGGGGGGGGGGGGGGGGGGGGGGGGGGGGGGGGGGGGGGGGGGGGGGGGGGGGGGGGGGGGGGGGGGGGGGGGGGGGGGGGGGGGGGGGGGGGGGGGGGGGGGGGGGGGGGGGGGGGGGGGGGGGGGGGGGGGGGGGGGGGGGGGGGGGGGGGGGGGGGGGGGGGGGGGGGGGGGGGGGGGGGGGGGGGGGGGGGGGGGGGGGGGGGGGGGGGGGGGGGGGGGGGGGGGGGGGGGGGGGGGGGGGGGGGGGGGGGGGGGGGGGGGGGGGGGGGGGGGGGGGGGGGGGGGGGGGGGGGGGGGGGGGGGGGGGGGGGGGGGGGGGGGGGGGGGGGGGGGGGGGGGGGGGGGGGGGGGGGGGGGGGGGGGGGGGGGGGGGGGGGGGGGGGGGGGGGGGGGGGGGGGGGGGGGGGGGGGGGGGGGGGGGGGGGGGGGGGGGGGGGGGGGGGGGGGGGGGGGGGGGGGGGGGGGGGGGGGGGGGGGGGGGGGGGGGGGGGGGGGGGGGGGGGGGGGGGGGGGGGGGGGGGGGGGGGGGGGGGGGGGGGGGGGGGGGGGGGGGGGGGGGGGGGGGGGGGGGGGGGGGGGGGGGGGGGGGGGGGGGGGGGGGGGGGGGGGGGGGGGGGGGGGGGGGGGGGGGGGGGGGGGGGGGGGGGGGGGGGGGGGGGGGGGGGGGGGGGGGGGGGGGGGGGGGGGGGGGGGGGGGGGGGGGGGGGGGGGGGGGGGGGGGGGGGGGGGGGGGGGGGGGGGGGGGGGGGGGGGGGGGGGGGGGGGGGGGGGGGGGGGGGGGGGGGGGGGGGGGGGGGGGGGGGGGGGGGGGGGGGGGGGGGGGGGGGGGGGGGGACTCGTATAAAAACAGAGTTGGTGATGATGGTGTTCCTGCCATCCTGCAATATAGGCCATCCGATTTATATCTGACGGATAGGAAGGAAACTATGGCAATTTTACAAAAAGATACACACACCCCTCTCCACATTTGCAAATAAGACATTCCCTCATTCATCCTTTTCTCCCACAAGATAAACTACTCATACAAATGCATCTTGATGTTCTGTGCAACGCATGGGCATCTTGTTGTAGGGAGAAGGAGTTTGTGTGACAAATATCTATATTAAGGGATAGGTAGATAGGATGTGTGTGAGGCATATTTAAAGCATCACGGAGATAAACAAATGGTGTGCATGCAAGTGTCGGAAAAATGAAGCGATAAACAATGTCTACGCGTGCGCGTGTGTGAGAGAGAGAGAGAGAGAGAGAGAGAAAGAGAGAGCGAAATCTCAAAACAAAAGGTGCTCTGTTGGAATCCCATTGTATGTATTCATATGGTTCCGGAACTCGAGTTAACCTTAGGCATATGTGTGAGAGACATAATTATCCTTTGAGACATTAGTGGTTGTGGGTGGGCGGAATTAAAGGGGTGGGCGTTTTCGACAGAGAGAGCGTGTGTGTTTATGTGTGAGAGACTTGTAGGACGGGGTAGAAAGACGAATTCTAACCTTGACGGAGCGAGAGAAATACACGAAGTGCGCGTGTGTGATTCTGATGCCCATGGGGAAATGAGATATGTATGCGTGTGAGAGAGATTGCACAATTCATTCACGTACCACTATCTAGCGATCGTTGACGTGCATCGCTTGAACATAAATAAATATCTACATCGTATCGTGGCCAAAGGTGCAATATCGATTCAACACTATAAAGATTGGACACTCACATATTACATTTTTTCTATCTAAATAAACCTTTTCAATTGTGCATGCCAAAGTTACAGTGATGTTTCTTCAAACAACCAATGTAGCTATCATGTACATGCACCATTGTTACTCTTGCATTCAAATTCATTAGTCTTGGATGATTTAAGGTTCTATTATGAAATAATATATGTAATATTCATATATGAATTCAATGGGTACACAATTTATGAAATGGAGGCTATGTAATCATATGAGGTAACACTTTAAAGTAGCGGACTACAATATCCATTTCTTTTATGGGACTACAATATCTATTTCTTTTTGTGCGCCTCTACACTAACACGTCAATGCATTATGTTTAAACTAAATAACCAATGGCACTAAATTATCTATTTACACAAGCAATACGTAGGCTGAGCGTTTGATCCCTTTTTTGTGAACGCGCCTCTACACCCGTACGATTGGCCGCGCCCGTGTGAACGTCCAAGTTATCGGCGCATCATCACGAGTTATTGTCTTTTTTTCCGGGGTTGATTTCACACTAGTTATTAAATGCTGACGCATGCCCCGTGTACACACTCTCGCATGACCTTCCCGCTAGCACGGTCCAAAATTAGTTGAAACTGGATATGAACGATCCCGCAGGCGGCAAAATCTCTCGCCTCCTTCTAAAATTTCCGCCACCTAGTCTTTAGCATGCGAAATTCCCCTTTTGTCCTTGGTGCACAGAGAACAACAGTAACAATACCGCCCTCATCTACATAATAGGTCGGGGCTG
>JAAAWM010010131.1:0-34409 GCA_036873465.1 Thinopyrum obtusiflorum
GCATAAATGTCATCGGGCAGGATGATGTACGTGCCTGAATAAATATTAAACAAAGAAGGTGCAGGCAGGGTAATAATCTGACAAGTCTTTTCATTGAATACCAGGTTATAAATGAGTCTCTTCTCCTTATCATCACAAAGAAAATCATGTGCTACCATACTTTTATAGTCTAAGAAAATAGGGGGCAGCAACTTTTCTTCTTCCTCATAAAGTCTAATAGGTATCTCAAAATATTTAGCAAGACGTGAAGCAAAGATACCTCCAAAAATGGGGCCCTTTGTATGGTTTAGACTCAACCGTTTAGCAACCATAGCACCTAAACTGAAAGTTCTATCACGGAGTAAAGCATGGCGCAAAATGGTGAGGTCAGGAGCACTGAGGCCCCCGCTGTTCCCGCGGCTAATTAAACATGTACTAGCAAATATTGCGAAGTAACGTAAAACAGGAAAATGTATGCTGGTAGTTCTTGCATCTGACACTTTTCTCGTTTCCCCTACAGCAATCATATCAATAAAACCTGCCACATCCCTTGGATGTGGTTCCTCGACACTGCCCTCGAAGGGCAACTTGCAAACCCCACAAAAGTCATAAAGTGACATCTCCTTATACTCATCATATAAATAAAAATCCACCGAAGGTGGTGATCTCCGAGCATGGAAATGAAAATTTTGCACAAAAATATTAGTGAGTAGGAGATACTAATCGAGCTGGTCGTGGAGGAAGTCGGTGAGGCCTGCATTCTCAGCCAAATAATAAAAATCATCATGAATTCCGGCTGCTCTCAAGAACTAATCACAAGGCCATTCACACGGCCGAACCTCCGTGGTGTGAGGGAGATTATATTTGGGCTTCTTATCCTCTTCACTTTGCTTATCCTTTGAGCTTCAGCTCGAAGAGCCCTGTCGGATCTCGGGTTCTGGCAAAACCCTTAAGGTTCGAACTCTGGGGTGCGCGCGAAGATCTCTCCCTCACAGATCACGCCCTCTCGTGCTTCGCGATCTCTAAGCTAGATCGACAAACTCGCAACACAAGGGACACAAGATTTATACTTGTTCGGGCCACCCTTGTGGTGTAATACCCTACTCCAGTGTGGTGGTGGTGGATTGCCTCTTGGGCTGAGGATGAACAGTACAATGGGAAGAACAGCCTCCTGAGGAGAGGTGTTCTTGTGCTTGGTAAACTTGTGTGGATGAGGATGATCGGAATCCGTCCCCTCCTACTGTGGTGGCTAGTCCTATTTATAGAGGCCCCGGTCCTCTTCCCAAATATTGAGCAGGAACGGATCCCACAACGGCCAATTTGAAAGGGGACAGCTAGTACAGCTTATCCTGACAAAAGTAGTCTTCGCCTGCCAAAGGCTCTGGTGGTGACGTCGCCTTGGGCTCCACGATAACCTCCGTCCTGCCGTCCTGCTGGTCTTGGTCTCATTGCACCGATATGGAAACCTTTGCTTGACACCTCAGTACTCCTCACCTGCGCTTGCCCCCTTAGCACCAAAGAGGAAACAAGGACACTGCGCACGCTGGCGCCCGCCTGGTCTCGATCGTCATGGCTCACGTCACGAGAACCTCACGAGGTTTGCCTTGCCTTGATCTCTCCGCCCCTCGCGAGCCAGCCTGGTGAGGCCACTCCCGAGGAGGTCTTGTGTCATCTGCCTCGCGAGGGTCTTGAAAGCTTGTTGGTGAAGATGGGCCATATGGGCCCGCTCGCAGAGCCACGTCGTGGGCCATGTGCAGGCAAGTCTGGGGACCCCCGGTCCCAGAACACCGACAGTAGCCCGTGGGCCCAAGGCGCGCTCGGGCTTGGCTTCGAGGCGAAGCCAACAGGCAAGTGCGAAGCGCCGTGGGCCCCAATAGCCTGCGGCCTTGGTCGACGCGTGGCGGCTGGTTGGACGTGGGCGTCTCCACTTCCCCACGCTGCCTTGATACCCGCCTGGCTAGGAGGTCACCGCAGTCTACACGGTTTCCTTCCCCTTGTTTCGACGCGCTCCCCCAATTCTTCCGCTTCCCCGAAGCTCACCTCCTTCCCCCAATCCGATCTGAGCTCATCTCTCCCATCGCCATGGCGCCGGATCCTCCGCTGAACTACATCCGGCCATTGAGCCCGCCGTTGGTAGGTCGCTGGTGCTCAACCAAGAAGCCATGGACAAGGTGCGTCCCATGCTCGCCTCCAGCTTCAATGAGTGGGGGAAAACGATGGCCTGGCCTGCATCTCGAGCTCGCATCGATAGGACGGCCACCGAGGTCCCATTCTTCATCGACGCCCTCTGGGCCGGCCTGGTTCCTCCTTTTTCCGCCTTCTTCAACGCAGTGCTTGCCCATTACCAGATCCACATGCTGCACCTCGATCCTCAATCCGTGATCCATCTCGCCATCTTCGCCTTTGTTTGCGAGGCCATGGTGGGCATCGCTCCTTCCGTGGCACTTCTCCGCCACTTCTTCTCGTTGCACCTGACTGATCCCTGGCAGACCTCGGGATGCCTAAGCTTCCATGCCGTGGCGGCGACGGCCGGCATGGGGATTGACTTTGAGCTCCCGCCATCCACAAGAGAATTTCGGACGTGGTGGGTATTCGTTGATGTCGGAGTGCGCAGCCCCCTGCTCTCTTCTCCGTCGGCGCCCGCCATTCCCAACTCCGGTTGGTGCCACCAGAGGCTTGCCAATCCTTGCCTTGTCCCCGTCTGGCTCAGGTTGAAGAGGCTAAAGGACCGCGGCGTGACTGCGCCCATGGTGGTGCGGGAGTTCATCCGGCACCGAGTCATGCCACTTTAGCGACACTCTCATCCAATGTGGGCCTCGCTTAGCAGCAACAACCACATGAGACTTCAGGAATCCGGGCTCCCCCTTGGGGCGCGATGAATGGTGCTCGAGGTCCTGACAGGAGTCCCGTTGCCTGACGACTTGCCAGGGAAGAGTTGTCTTCTGTACCGCTGCTTGAACAAGGTGCAATTCGTGGAGCACATGCCCTCCTTCGATGAGTGGGGGCTGCGCCCAGTCGGCCTCGTGGGGCCCCGTGAGAACCCCATCATCGTGGTCCCTCTCCTTGCCACCAGCCCCGGGGGGGGGGGGGGGGGGGGGGGGGGGGGGGGGGGGGGGGGGGGGGGGGGGGGGGGGGGGGGGGGGGGGGGGGGGGGGGGGGGGGGGGGGGGGGGGGGGGGGGGGGGGGGGGGGGGGGGGGGGGGGGGGGGGGGGGGGGGGGGGGGGGGGGGGGGGGGGGGGGGGGGGGGGGGGGGGGGGGGGGGGGGGGGGGGGGGGGGGGGGGGGGGGGGGGGGGGGGGGGGGGGGGGGGGGGGGGGGGGGGGGGGGGGGGGGGGGGGGGGGGGGGGGGGGGGGGGGGGGGGGGGGGGGGGGGGGGGGGGGGGGGGGGGGGGGGGGGGGGGGGGGGGGGGGGGGGGGGGGGGGGGGGGGGGGGGGGGGGGGGGGGGGGGGGGGGGGGGGGGGGGGGGGGGGGGGGGGGGGGGGGGGGGGGGGGGGGGGGGGGGGGGGGGGGGGGGGGGGGGGGGGGGGGGGGGGGGGGGGGGGGGGGGGGGGGGGGGGGGGGGGGGGGGGGGGGGGGGGGGGGGGGGGGGGGGGGGGGGGGGGGGGGGGGGGGGGGGGGGGGGGGGGGGGGGGGGGGGGGGGGGGGGGGGGGGGGGGGGGGGGGGGGGGGGGGGGGGGGGGGGGGGGGGGGGGGGGGGGGGGGGGGGGGGGGGGGGGGGGGGGGGGGGGGGGGGGGGGGGGGGGGGGGGGGGGGGGGGGGGGGGGGGGGGGGGGGGGGGGGGGGGGGGGGGGGGGGGGGGGGGGGGGGGGGGGGGGGGGGGGGGGGGGGGGGGGGGGGGGGGGGGGGGGGGGGGGGGGGGGGGGGGGGGGGGGGGGGGGGGGGGGGGGGGGGGGGGGGGGGGGGGGGGGGGGGGGGGGGGGGGGGGGGGGGGGGGGGGGGGGGGGGGGGGGGGGGGGGGGGGGGGGGGGGGGGGGGGGGGGGGGGGGGGGGGGGGGGGGGGGGGGGGGGGGGGGGGGGGGGGGGGGGGGGGGGGGGGGGGGGGGGGGGGGGGGGGGGGGGGGGGGGGGGGGGGGGGGGGGGGGGGGGGGGGGGGGGGGGGGGGGGGGGGGGGGGGGGGGGGGGGGGGGGGGGGGGGGGGGGGGGGGGGGGGGGGGGGGGGGGGGGGGGGGGGGGGGGGGGGGGGGGGGGGGGGGGGGGGGGGGGGGGGGGGGGGGGGGGGGGGGGGGGGGGGGGGGGCACGCGAGGCCAGGGCTCAGGAGGAGGTCGATCGCCGGGTGGCCGAGGCTCGCGCGGATCTTGAGGGTAGGCATGGCCTGAAGTTGAAGCTTGTGGAAGCTGAGGCTACGGGTAGGACTGCTGCCCTTAGGCCCAGGTTAGCTGAGGTGGATCAGCGCGAGGAGGCCACCACAGCCGCCCTGGTCTCAGCGCAGGCAGAACTGGACTCCGCCTGCGCCGAGCTGCTCTCTCTTCAGCAGAGGGTCGATGACGCTGAGTCCGTTGCACGGCAGAATAGGGAGGAAGTGCTCGAGTGGCGGACACTAGAGCGCTTGCACGCCCCCATGCTTGAGGGCCTCAGGAACAGGGCCAACTCGGCGTTGGGCCATATCTGTGATGAGAACGCCCCTCATCCCCGCACGACCGACTATGCCAGCCATCTCCGCTTCTTCACCGATGTGGTGACGCGCCTGGAGAATCATTCCGAGAGGGCTCGCCAGCTTGTTGAAGAGAGGAGCCACGGTCTGCTGAGGCGCGCATTCTCCCGAGTCTTCAGCCATCTCCAAAACACCTACCCCAACTTTGATTTTGACGCTGCCATTGCCCCTGTTCCGGAGGCCATCCGGGATGATCTGGCGCGGTGGGTGGAGGACAATGTGGACGCGCTGGTTAGGGCCTTCGCTTCCGAGGACGATGCGGTGGTGGTCACGGCGGATGAAGGCGATGTGGTTAACGATGGTGACGGTGGCGCTGGTGAAGGTGATGGTGAGGCTAGCGATGATGACAGCGATGCCAGCGGCGCTCCCGAGGGCGACCCAGGGGACGCGGTGAGCGATTTGTCTGACTGATCTCGTGTTCCCCTGCTGTTTATTCTGCACACAAAGCTTCGGCGCGGCCCTAGAGGTTGTAAGAGCATTTTGGGAGGGGGAGCCCCTCATGTAAACAGATTATTATCCCTATTTTGAGCCAAGCTGAACATGTGCCTTCGTATGCTCATGAGTCCCATGGCGAGCTTGTTGTTGTAACTTACCTTGACCTGGGTGAGCCCCGCACCGGTTCGGGAGGTTGCGCGTTCCGGGAAGCTCCTGAGAAGCCTGTCGACACGCCCGAGGGGGCCGCGTGATGGGCTAGCGCTAGCCGTGGCGTGTCATGCGCGTGGTGCGTGTGCGCCATGCCTAACCCCGCTCGCGAGGAGCTTGTGAGGGGGAAGCGTCAGGCGTGAACTCCAGATTAAGGCAAGAACCAGATAGCAAGAAATCGCTTGAACGAGAAAAGGCACCCCCCGCACGCATCAATGAAAATTCAACTTCAACTTAAATCCAAATCCAGAAGGCAAGGCTACAGAAAAGAGATCCAAAGCAAATGGCCGCGTCTGGCGCCTAGTCTAGTCTTCTTGTCTTCGAGTCTTCTCACCAGCGTGGAGCTAAGTGCTACCACTAGGACGTGGGAGGGAGCCCCCGAGGCCCGAGGGTGGCACTCCTGAGGCTCCGGGGCGTGTACAGCCCCACTCATTATTACGTGAGAGTGTCACGAGTAGAGACCTTCACAGGCGTGAGCCTTACTTAATATCGCCAGACGAGGGCCCCGCCTTGCACCACCCTCTACCACCATTGGGATGACCGGAAACCAGGACGGCACCAAAGGGGGGAGAGGGGATGCCAGCGGCGCCCTCGGCGACCACGGGTCCTCTGCCGGGGGAAGGCTCGCCGGCGCCTCCCCGGCAGAGGGCCTACCACCGGGCGATGCCTTGCTCCGAGCGACGGCGAGAGGGGCCTTGCTCCTGGCTCCCCCCGCGTAGCCCCCAGTGGGTCTCTCCTGGTGAGGCAGATATCACCGTGCCGGAACTGCCGCCTGGTGCTGTGACCTGATTCACTTGCGACTCATGGTTAGCGTAAGCCTGCCCCTGAGAGATTAGTGGTACCCTGTATCTGTTGTCGACGGCGCGGTTGGTGGGGCTCTCTGGCGGCTCCTGGAAGGCCTCAGCTCCTAACACCTCCACCTCCCATCCTGGTCCGAAGAACGAACCTGAGTCGTCCTCCGGCGTGTACTCCTGGTCCATCATGCGGGGCACGTAGGCCTCCGAGGCCACTGCCCCGAAGTCCTCGCCGAAGTGCCCCACGCTCCATGTCGCCCGAGCCGTCACGCCGTCCTGAGGATGGTAGGGTGGTGCTCCGATGGGGCTGTGTGCGGCAACGCTCGTGCCCGCACCCATCTGGGGTGGTGCAGGCGCGACGGGGCGCCCTCCGCCGATGATCACATTGATGCCGACCGGGCCCCCGGGCGCACTCGGGAGCACGCGGGCGCGGCGAGGCCCGCAGTGGGATCCGGTCACTGCCTGAGGCATGAGCTGGTAGCAGAAGGGCGACGCTCCCGTGGCCGCGGCGTCCAGTAGCTCGGCGACGCGTTCTAGCAGCGCATCCCGGCCGCTCTCCATCAGTCGGCACCGCAGCAGCTCCCGCGCCACCGTGAGTGCAGCCCACATGTTCACCTGCTCCCGCCGGGTGTGTGGCGCTGTTGCCGCGGCATGGCTTGCGGCCCTTGCAGCAGCTCGCACCTATCGTGGAGTAAGTGTGGACGGCGCCTGGCCGCGCCGCCCGCGCCCAGCAGTGTTAGGTGGTGCTCGTGCCGCCTGGAGCGCGGGGTTGAGGTTTTCTTGGGCAGGCGGCACCGCCCGGGCTGGCCAGGCTGCCCAGCGGTCGGCGTCGGTCCTTGGGTCGCCGGACATCGGAACCGTGGAGCATTGGTGGATCAACTGGCGGGGAAGAGGCTCTGGCGCACCCCTACTTGGCGCGCCAAATGTCGGATCTTGGGTTCCGGCAAAACCCTTAAGGTTCGAACTCTGGGGTGCACGCGAAGATCTCTCCCTCACAGATCACGCCCTCTCGCGCTTCGCGATCTCTAAGCTAGCTCGACGAACTCGCAACACAAGGGACACAAGATTTATACTGGTTCGGGCCATCGTTGTGGTGTAATACCCTACTCCAGTGTGGTGGTGGTGGATTGCCTCTTGGGCTGAGGATGAACAATACAATGGGAAGAACAGCCTCCTGAGGAGAGGTGTTCTTGTGCTTGGTAAACTTGTGTGGATGAGGATGATCCGAATCCGTGCCCTCCTATTGTGGTGGCTAGTCCTATTTATAGAGGCCCCGGTCCTCTTCCCAAATATTGAGCGGGAAGGGATCCCACAACGGCCAATTTGAAAGGGGACACCTAGTACAGCTTATCCTGACAAAAGTAGTCTTCGCCTGCCAAAGGCTCTGGTGGTGATGCCGCCTTGGGCTCCACGATGACTTCCGTCCTGCCGTCCTGCTGGTCTTGGTCTCGTTGCACCGATATGGAAACCTTTGCTTGACGCCTCGGTACTCCTCGCCTGCGCTTGCCCCCTTAGCACCAAAGAGGAAACAAGGACACTGCACGCGCTGGAGCCCGCCTGGCGCCCACCTGGTCTCGATCGTCATGGCTCACATCACGAGAACCTCGCGAGGTTTGCCTTGCCTTGATCTCTCCGCCCCTCGCGAGCCAGCCTGGGGAGGCCGCTCCCGAGGAGGTCTTGTGTCGTCCACCTCGCGAGGCTTGGCCCCTCGCGAGGGTCTTGAAAGCTTGTTGGTGAAGATGGGCCGTACGGGCCCGCTCGCAGAGCCACGCCGTGGGCCGTAGGCAGGCAAGTCTGGGGACCCCCGTTCCCAGAACGCCGACAAGCCCCTCAATAATCTCTTCATCATTTTCTGAAAATTTCTGAAATTTTTAGTAACTCAAAATAAAAGTGAACCAAACTCAACAAAATTGATAGCAACTACTCCCATAAGTGCCTAGAGACTATATCATGCATTAGAACTACTTGGGACCAAATAAATTGGACATGCAAGCTCAAGAACAGGGTCACCTAAGCAGCAAAAATTTGCAATGAATAAAGCACTAGAACAAAAACTAATTGGACCGTTGGAGGAGTCACATACCGAAGAACAATCCCCTAAAGCAGTTTTGTGAGTGGAGCTTTGAGCAAGGAGATCGAAAATGGCAGCAAGATGAGCTAGAACTCGTGCTTGAGCTGGTTGGTAATTTTTTTGGGAGGAAGAAGGAGTGTGTGGGTGCTGGAATAAGTGGAGCGGGGCCACCAGGGGCCCACGAGGCAGGGGGCGCGCCCTGGACCCTCGTGGCCAGGTGGCTGCCCCCTCTGGTGTGTTCTCAGTGCCAATAATTCTTAAATATTCTAGAAAAAATCATATTAAATTTTCAGGGCATTTGGAGAACTTTTATTTTCGGGGTATTTTTTTATTGCACGGATAATTCAGAAAATAGACAGAAAATACTAATTTTGCTTTATTTAATCTAAATAACAGAAGGTAAAAGGAGGGTACAGAAGGTTGTGCTTTCTAACTTCATCCATCTCATGCTCATCAAAAGGAATCCACTAACAAGGTTGATCAAGTCTTGTTAACAAACTCTTTTTGAATAACATGGGACCGGAGAAATTTCGAATAACACTAGGTTACCTCAACGGGGATATGCACATCCACAACAATAAGAATATCATATTTCTTCTTGACAGTAGGAAGAGGAAATTCAAAACCTCCAATAAGAATCGATGGAATTTTACCAACAGAGTTTATACTGTGGACTTGAGGTTGTTTCCTCGGAAAGTGTACCGTATGCTCATTACCATTAACATGAAAAGTGACATTGCCTTTGTTGCAATCAATAACAGCCCCTGCAGTATTCAAAAAGGGTCTACCAAGGATAATCGACATACTATCGTCCTCGGGAATATCAAGAATAACAAAGTCCGTTAAAATAGTAACGTTTGCAACCACAACAGGCACATCCTCGCAAATACCGACAGGTATAGCAGTTGATTTATCGGCCATTTACAAATATATTTCAGTAGGTGTCAACTTATTCAAATCAAGTCTACAATATAAAGAGAGAGGCATAACACTAACACTGGCTCCAAGATCACATAAAGCAGTTTTAACATAGTTTCTTTTAATGGAGCATGGTATAGTTGGTACTCTTGGATCTCCTAGTTTCTTTGGTATTACACCTTTAAAAGTATAATTAGCAAGCATGGTGGAAATTTCAGCTTCCGATATCTTTCTTTTATTTGTAACAATATGCTTCATATACTTGGCATAAGGATTCATTTTAAGCATATCAGTCAAACACATACGTAAAAAGATAGGTCTAATCATTTCAGCAAAGCGCTCAAAATCCTCCTCATCCTTTTTCTTGGATGGTTTGGGAGGAAAAGGCATGGGTTTCTGAACCCATGGTTCTCTTTCTTTACCGTGCTTCCTAGCAATGAAGTCTCTCTTATCATAACGTTGATTCTTTGATTGTGGGTTATCAAGATCAACAGCAGGTTCAATCTCTACATCATTGTTATTGCTAGGTTGAGCATCAACATGAACATTATCATTAATATTATCACTAGGTTCATGTTCATTACCAGATTGTGTTTCAGCATCAGAAATAGAAATATCATTGGGATTCTCAGGTGTGTCAACAACAGGTTCACTAGAAGCATGCAAAGTCCTATCATTTTTATTTTTCTTCTTTTTAGAAGGACTAGGTGCATCAACATTAGTTCTCTGAGAATCTTGCTCAATTCTCTTAGGGTGGCCCTCAGGATACAAAGGTTCCTGAGTCATTTTACCCCCTCTAGTCATAACTCTAACAGCATTATCATTTTTCTTACTATTTAATTCATTGAGCAAATCATTTTGAGTTTTAAGTACTTGTTCTACTTGAGTGGTAACCATAGAAGCATGCTTACTAATGAGTTTAAGTTCACCTTTAACTCTAGACATATAATCACTCAAGTGTGTTTTGAGCTTTAAGTACTTGTTCTACTTGAGTGGTAACCATAGAAGCATGTTTACTACTGAGTTTAAGTTCACCTTTAACTCTAGACATATAATCACTCAAGTGTTCAATCATATAAGCATTTTGTTTCAATCGTCTACCAACATAAGCATTGAAGTTTTCTTGTTTAACAATAAAATTATCAAACTCATCTAAGCATTGGCTAGCAGACTTATAACGAGGAATATCACCTTCATCAAATCTATAGAGAGAATTTACCTTTACTACCTGTGTCGGGTTATCAAGACCATGTATTTCTTCAATAGGTGGTAAATTCTTAACATCTTCAGCTTTAACACCTTTTTCTTTCATAGATTTCTTTGACTCTTGCATATCTTCAGGACTGAGAAATAGAATACCCCTTTTCTTCGGAGTTGGCTTAGGAGTTGGTTCAGGAAGTGTCTAATTATTTTCATTAGTCAACATATTATTCAATAGCAATTCAGTTTGATCAACTGTTCTTTCCCTGAAAACACAACCAGCACAACTATCCAGGTGGTCTCTGGAAGCATCAGTTAGTCCATTATAAAAGATATCAAGTATTTCATTTTTCTTGAGAGGATGATCAGGCAAAGCATTAAGCAATTGGAGAAGCCTCCCCCAAGCTTGTGGGAGACTCTCTTCTTCAATTTGCACAAAATTTTATATTTCCCTTAAGGCAGCTTGTTTCTTATGAGCGAGGAAATATTTAGCAGAGAAGTAATAAATTATATCCTGGGGACTACGCACACAACCAGGATCAAGAGAATTAAACCATGTTTTAGCATCACCCTTTAATGAGAACGGAAATAATTTAAGGATATAGTAGTAACGAGTTTTCTCATCATTAGTGAATAGGGTGGCTATATCATTTAATTTAGTAAGATGTGCCACAACAGTTTCAGATTCATTGCCATAGAAAGGATTAGATTCAACCAAAGTAATTATCTCAGGATCGACAGAGAAATCATAATCCTTATCAGTAATACAGATAGGTGAAGTAGCAAAAGCAGGGTCATATTTCATTCTAGCATTCAAAGATTTTTCTTTCAGCTTAGCTAATAATTTCTTAAGATCATTTCTATCATTGCAAGCAAGAAAGTCTCTAGCAGTTTCTTCATCCATAACATAACCCTCAGGCACAACAGGCAATTCATATCTAGGGGGAGAATCATCATCATCACTTTCATCAATATTATCAGTTTCAATAATTTCATTCTCTTTAGCCCTAGCAAGTTGTTCATCAAGAAATTCACCTAGTGGCACAGTAGGATCAAGCATAGAAGTAGTTTCATTATAAGTATCATGCATAGCAGAAGTGGCATCATCAATAACATGCGACATATCAGAATTAATAGCAGAAGCAGGTTTAGGTGTCGCAAGCTTACTCAAAACAAGAGGTGAATCAAGTGCAGAGCTAGATGGCAGTTCCTTACCTCCCCTCGTAGTTGCCCCCCCCCCCCCCCCCCCCCCCCCCCCCCCCCCCCCCCCCCCCCCCCCCCCCCCCCCCCCCCCCCCCCCCCCCCCCCCCCCCCCCCCCCCCCCCCCCCCCCCCCCCCCCCCCCCCCCCCCCCCCCCCCCCCCCCCCCCCCCCCCCCCCCCCCCCCCCCCCCCCCCCCCCCCCCCCCCCCCCCCCCCCCCCCCCCCCCCCCCCCCCCCCCCCCCCCCCCCCCCCCCCCCCCCCCCCCCCCCCCCCCCCCCCCCCCCCCCCCCCCCCCCCCCCCCCCCCCCCCCCCCCCCCCCCCCCCCCCCCCCCCCCCCCCCCCCCCCCCCCCCCCCCCCCCCCCCCCCCCCCCCCCCCCCCCCCCCCCCCCCCCCCCCCCCCCCCCCCCCCCCCCCCCCCCCCCCCCCCCCCCCCCCCCCCCCCCCCCCCCCCCCCCCCCCCCCCCCCCCCCCCCCCCCCCCCCCCCCCCCCCCCCCCCCCCCCCCCCCCCCCCCCCCCCCCCCCCCCCCCCCCCCCCCCCCCCCCCCCCCCCCCCCCCCCCCCCCCCCTATTTGGTCAAGTAGTCTAATCACCCCCCTCTAGACATACTTTCGATCCTACACAAGGGCGAAGCGCCGCGGGCCCTAACAGCCTGCGGCCTTAGGCGCCGCATGGCGGTTGATGGGACGTGGGCATCTCCACTTCCCCACGATGCGTCGGTGATCGCGCGAGTTGGACAAGTCCCTGCATGCAGATCGTGTCATGATTACCTGTGATCGTGGAGGCCGGCGGTTGGCCTTCGCCGGCTATAAGTACAGAGCTGTGCGTGCCCTTCCAGTCCATTCCTCCTCGCTTCTCCTTCTTCTTCATGGCCCCGTCAAAGAGATTTTCGGCCGCCGAGAAGGGGAAGTCTTGCCGGGTTGAGCCCGCCTCTGCCCCACCCAAGCGTGGCAGAGGGCGCCCTCGCAAGCATCCTGTGGCCACCGCGGTGGCTCCCCGCGGCCGTGGTGGTGATCTTCAGCACAATGACAGGCGGGTTGCTACAGCTGGAGGGTGCACCCCTGCTGCACGTCCCCCCAGGCCGCGCGTTCGTGCTGTTGAAGCGCTGTCGAAGTTCATCGTGTGGTCGGCGGAGCCAGCCAGCACCCGGCTCCCGCTTCCTCGCTCCCTCCTGGGCGAGCTCCCGGCCGGTGCCCCGGGCGGCCTCTAGCTCCAAGCCGACGGCTGCTGCAGCCGGGCCTCATGGGTTTCCCTAGGAAGGAGAAAGCTACCAAGATGCCTACCCAAGAGGAGGCATCTGAATACTTCTTGAAGACCAAACAAGAGCAGCTCGGTTACTTGATTGCATCCACGCTGAGGATTGAGCAAAGTCTGGCCTCTCTCACTCAGAATCAGCAGAGCCTAGAGAGGATCATGGAACAGAAGTTCTATGACTTGGATGTCAAGGTAACAGAAGTTCAGTCTGCAGTGGAGCAGCTCCAGGAGGACATGCAGGAGAGGAGAGGCAGGACTACCACTCATACCTTTGCCAGAGTGCCACGAGGCCCGAGGTCATCTGCTGTGCCAGTTGCTGACACCAGAGCCACCACTTCAGCACCAGCTACAGCTTCAACTCCACCAGCTCCAGCATCTACTTCAGCTCCAACTCCAGCGACTACTTCAGCATCTACCGAAGCCTTCGTCCTTGGAGTGATCCGGACTCCACCACCACCTGAAGATCAAGCCTGAGCGTCGATTTAGCACTATGCATTTTCTAGGAACTTTTTGGTAACTTGTTGCCAAAGGGGGAGAAGATGTATAGATCATAGGCTTCGAGAGAGAGAGTGTTACTTTTCTCTCTTGCTTTATTTGGTGGTTTTTCAAACTTTGTTTGCTTGTGTGTGAGATACTACGTCCTTATGTTTGTGAGACATCGATGATCATGTGTTTGATCATAAGCTACACTTAATGTTTGCTTAATGCTTGCTTAAATATTATCATTCTATCTATCATTTGTGATCATTCACTATTCTTGGTGATGAGTGCATGTATTTCATTCTTATCATGTTTGAGCGCTCCACCAAGATGTATGTGACATGGAAGAGTAACCCATAATTCTAATTCTTTGTGCATTTGCAGTCCAAAGCAAATTTTAAATATGCACAAATTTAGGGGGAGCTCTTACTTATCACATACTTCTCAAAGCGACAATATATTTCATGCTTATTATCATTTGTTGAAGCTTTGATCTATATGTTGTCATCAATTACCAAAAAGGGGGAGATTGAAAGTGCAACTATCCCTAGGTGGTTTTGGTAATTCATAACAACATATAGCTCATTGAGCTAATGCTATTCCAAGATGATTATTTCAGGAAAGCTCAATGATTGGCATGGCATGGATGTGAAAGTGGAACCCTCAAAATGCTAAGGACAAAGGATTGGCTCAAGCTCAAAAGCTCAAGACTCTTAATTTTATATTTCAGTGATCCAAGATCACATTGAGTCTTTAGGAAAAGCCAATACTATCAAGGAGGGATGAGGTGTTGCTTAATGAGCCTCTTACTTCATGTGCTTAGTGATATGCTCCAAAACCCTCAACTATTTTTCCATATCCACATATGACCTAAACCCTAAGCCAAACTCGGTCCTACCGATTCTTCCTATCCGGCGCCACCGAGTTTCACTTGTCATTAGCCACTGCCAAACCCTAGCAATTCGGTTCTACCGATAAGGATCTCGGTCTCACCGAGATGGGGTTGCAAACTCTCTGTTTCCCTTTCGTAACTTTTCGGTCCCACCGAAAGAGCGAATCGGTCCCAGCGAGATTGCAATGTAAACTCAGTGTTTCCCCTTTGTAACTTTTCGGTCTCACCGAGTTCCACTTGGTCTCACCGAAAGGGCAAATCGGTCCCACCGAGTTTGCCTGACCAACTCTCTGGTTAGCTAGTTACCAAATTCGGTCTCACCGAGTTTGTGTAATCGGTCTCACCGATATTAGTTATGCCCAAACCCTAACCGAATCGGTCCTACCAAGTTGCATGTCAGTCCCACCAAAATTCCTAACGGTCACTAGGTTTACTATTTCGGTCAGACTGAGTTTTTTGATTCGGTCCCACCGAGATTGGAAAACTGTGTAACGGTTGGATTTTGTGTGGAGGCTATATATACCCCTCCACCTCCTTCTCATTCAGTGAGAGAGCCATCACCCCCCCCCCCCCCCCCCCCCCCCCCCCCCCCCCCCCCCCCCCCCCCCCCCCCCCCCCCCCCCCCCCCCCCCCCCCCCCCCCCCCCCCCCCCCCCCCCCCCCCCCCCCCCCCCCCCCCCCCCCCCCCCCCCCCCCCCCCCCCCCCCCCCCCCCCCCCCCCCCCCCCCCCCCCCCCCCCCCCCCCCCCCCCCCCCCCCCCCCCCCCCCCCCCCCCCCCCCCCCCCCCCCCCCCCCCCCCCCCCCCCCCCCCCCCCCCCCCCCCCCCCCCCCCCCCCCCCCCCCCCCCCCCCCCCCCCCCCCCCCCCCCCCCCCCCCCCCCCCCCCCCCCCCCCCCCCCCCCCCCCCCCCCCCCCCCCCCCCCCCCCCCCCCCCCCCCCCCCCCCCCCCCCCCCCCCCCCCCCCCCCCCCCCCCCCCCCCCCCCCCCCCCCCCCCCCCCCCCCCCCCCCCCCCCCCCCCCCCCCCCCCCCCCCCCCCCCCCCCCCCCCCCCCCCCCCCCCCCCCCCCCCCCCCCCCCCCCCCCCCCCCCCCCCCCCCCCCCCCCCCCCCCCCCCCCCCCCCCCCCCCCCCCCCCCCCCCCCCCCCCCCCCCCCCCCCCCCCCCCCCCCCCCCCCCCCCCCCCCCCCCCCCCCCCCCCCCCCCCCCCCCCCCCCCCCCCCCCCCCCCCCCCCCCCCCCCCCCCCCCCCCCCCCCCCCCCCCCCCCCCCCCCCCCCCCCCCCCCCCCCCCCCCCCCCCCCCCCCCCCCCCCCCCCCCCCCCCCCCCCCCCCCCCCCCCCCCCCCCCCCCCCCCCCCCCCCCCCCCCCCCCCCCCCCCCCCCCCCCCCCCCCCCCCCCCCCCCCCCCCCCCCCCCCCCCCCCCCCCCCCCCCCCCCCCCCCCCCCCCCCCCCCCCCCCCCCCCCCCCCCCCCCCCCCCCCCCCCCCCCCCCCCCCCCCCCCCCCCCCCCCCCCCCCCCCCCCCCCCCCCCCCCCCCCCCCCCCCCCCCCCCCCCCCCCCCCCCCCCCCCCCCCCCCCCCCCCCCCCCCCCCCCCCCCCCCCCCCCCCCCCCCCCCCCCCCCCCCCCCCCCCCCCCCCCCCCCCCCCCCCCCCCCCCCCCCCCCCCCCCCCCCCCCCCCCCCCCCCCCCCCCCCCCCCCCCCCCCCCCCCCCCCCCCCCCCCCCCCCCCCCCCCCCCCCCCCCCCCCCCCCCCCCCCCCCCCCCCCCCCCCCCCCCCCCCCCCCCCCCCCCCCCCCCCCCCCCCCCCCCCCCCCCCCCCCCCCCCCCCCCCCCCCCCCCCCCCCCCCCCCCCCCCCCCCCCCCCCCCCCCCCCCCCCCCCCCCCCCCCCCCCCCCCCCCCCCCCCCCCCCCCCCCCCCCCCCCCCCCCCCCCCCCCCCCCCCCCCCCCCCCCCCCCCCCCCCCCCCCCCCCCCCCCCCCCCCCCCCCCCCCCCCCCCCCCCCCCCCCCCCCCCCCCCCCCCCCCCCCCCCCCCCCCCCCCCCCCCCCCCCCCCCCCCCCCCCCCCCCCCCCCCCCCCCCCCCCCCCCCCCCCCCCCCCCCCCCCCCCCCCCCCCCCCCCCCCCCCCCCCCCCCCCCCCCCCCCCCCCCCCCCCCCCCCCCCCCCCCCCCCCCCCCCCCCCCCCCCCCCCCCCCCCCCCCCCCCCCCCCCCCCCCCCCCCCCCCCCCCCCCCCCCCCCCCCCCCCCCCCCCCCCCCCCCCCCCCCCCCCCCCCCCCCCCCCCCCCCCCCCCCCCCCCCCCCCCCCCCCCCCCCCCCCCCCCCCCCCCCCCCCCCCCCCCCCCCCCCCCCCCCCCCCCCCCCCCCCCCCCCCCCCCCCCCCCCCCCCCCCCCCCCCCCCCCCCCCCCCCCCCCCCCCCCCCCCCCCCCCCCCCCCCCCCCCCCCCCCCCCCCCCCCCCCCCCCCCCCCCCCCCCCCCCCCCCCCCCCCCCCCCCCCCCCCCCCCCCCCCCCCCCCCCCCCCCCCCCCCCCCCCCCCCCCCCCCCCCCCCCCCCCCCCCCCCCCCCCCCCCCCCCCCCCCCCCCCCCCCCCCCCCCCCCCCCCCCCCCCCCCCCCCCCCCCCCCCCCCCCCCCCCCCCCCCCCCCCCCCCCCCCCCCCCCCCCCCCCCCCCCCCCCCCCCCCCCCCCCCCCCCCCCCCCCCCCCCCCCCCCCCCCCCCCCCCCCCCCCCCCCCCCCCCCCCCCCCCCCCCCCCCCCCCCCCCCCCCCCCCCCCCCCCCCCCCCCCCCCCCCCCCCCCCCCCCCCCCCCCCCCCCCCCCCCCCCCCCCCCCCCCCCCCCCCCCCCCCCCCCCCCCCCCCCCCCCCCCCCCCCCCCCCCCCCCCCCCCCCCCCCCCCCCCCCCCCCCCCCCCCCCCCCCCCCCCCCCCCCCCCCCCCCCCCCCCCCCCCCCCCCCCCCCCCCCCCCCCCCCCCCCCCCCCCCCCCCCCCCCCCCCCCCCCCCCCCCCCCCCCCCCCCCCCCCCCCCCCCCCCCCCCCCCCCCCCCCCCCCCCCCCCCCCCCCCCCCCCCCCCCCCCCCCCCCCCCCCCCCCCCCCCCCCCCCCCCCCCCCCCCCCCCCCCCCCCCCCCCCCCCCCCCCCCCCCCCCCCCCCCCCCCCCCCCCCCCCCCCCCCCCCCCCCCCCCCCCCCCCCCCCCCCCCCCCCCCCCCCCCCCCCCCCCCCCCCCCCCCCCCCCCCCCCCCCCCCCCCCCCCCCCCCCCCCCCCCCCCCCCCCCCCCCCCCCCCCCCCCCCCCCCCCCCCCCCCCCCCCCCCCCCCCCCCCCCCCCCCCCCCCCCCCCCCCCCCCCCCCCCCCCCCCCCCCCCCCCCCCCCCCCCCCCCCCCCCCCCCCCCCCCCCCCCCCCCCCCCCCCCCCCCCCCCCCCCCCCCCCCCCCCCCCCCCCCCCCCCCCCCCCCCCCCCCCCCCCCCCCCCCCCCCCCCCCCCCCCCCCCCCCCCCCCCCCCCCCCCCCCCCCCCCCCCCCCCCCCCCCCCCCCCCCCCCCCCCCCCCCCCCCCCCCCCCCCCCCCCCCCCCCCCCCCCCCCCCCCCCCCCCCCCCCCCCCCCCCCCCCCCCCCCCCCCCCCCCCCCCCCCCCCCCCCCCCCCCCCCCCCCCCCCCCCCCCCCCCCCCCCCCCCCCCCCCCCCCCCCCCCCCCCCCCCCCCCCCCCCCCCCCCCCCCCCCCCCCCCCCCCCCCCCCCCCCCCCCCCCCCCCCCCCCCCCCCCCCCCCCCCCCCCCCCCCCCCCCCCCCCCCCCCCCCCCCCCCCCCCCCCCCCCCCCCCCCCCCCCCCCCCCCCCCCCCCCCCCCCCCCCCCCCCCCCCCCCCCCCCCCCCCCCCCCCCCCCCCCCCCCCCCCCCCCCCCCCCCCCCCCCCCCCCCCCCCCCCCCCCCCCCCCCCCCCCCCCCCCCCCCCCCCCCCCCCCCCCCCCCCCCCCCCCCCCCCCCCCCCCCCCCCCCCCCCCCCCCCCCCCCCCCCCCCCCCCCCCCCCCCCCCCCCCCCCCCCCCCCCCCCCCCCCCCCCCCCCCCCCCCCCCCCCCCCCCCCCCCCCCCCCCCCCCCCCCCCCCCCCCCCCCCCCCCCCCCCCCCCCCCCCCCCCCCCCCCCCCCCCCCCCCCCCCCCCCCCCCCCCCCCCCCCCCCCCCCCCCCCCCCCCCCCCCCCCCCCCCCCCCCCCCCCCCCCCCCCCCCCCCCCCCCCCCCCCCCCCCCCCCCCCCCCCCCCCCCCCCCCCCCCCCCCCCCCCCCCCCCCCCCCCCCCCCCCCCCCCCCCCCCCCCCCCCCCCCCCCCCCCCCCCCCCCCCCCCCCCCCCCCCCCCCCCCCCCCCCCCCCCCCCCCCCCCCCCAGCTCCTCGTTGGGTTCGACACTCTTACTTATCAAAAACTGTTGCGATCCCCTCTACTTGTGGGTTATCAGGGTCAGTTGTTCCATTGTATGATTCGATATTTACAGGTTTAAACCCTTCTGGGAATTCGTGATCCATTACTTCGTCAGTGAAGCAAAGAGGGTGTGCGGTGCCTCTATATCGGGCCGCATCATGACGTAGATCCAATGGAGTCCGTCTACGGTGTTCGGCCCGTGCATGACTAGGTGTAGGATCAAAAGTATGTCTAGAGGGGGGGTGATTAGACTAATTGACAAAATAAAAGTCTATCCTTTTCCCAATTTTAGTCTTTGGCAGATTCTAGCTAACTTAGCACAAGTCAAGCAATCTTAACACAATTCAAGCAAGCATGCAAAGAGTCTATGAGTAGCAGAAAGTAAAGCGTGCAACTTGCAAGAATGTAAAGGGAAGGGTTTGGAGAATTCAAACGCAATTGGAGACACGGATGTTTTTGTCGTGGTTCCGATAGGTGGTGCTATCATACATCCACGTTGATGGAGACTTCAACCCACGGAGGGTAACGGGTGCACGAGTCCACGGAGGGCTCCACCCACGAATTATTATCCAATGATGTGTTGCCATCCTATGATGTCTGAGTAGATTTTCGTTGTCCTGTCAGTGGTTGATGAATTGCTATGATTGATTTAATTTTCTTGTGGTTATGTTTCTATCCTTTGTTTCCCATCATATGATTGCGTGCGTGGATCACACCCTAGGGTTAGTTGTATGTTGATAGGACTATGTATTGGAGGGCAAGAGTGACAGAAGCTTCAACCTAGCATAGAAATTGATGCATACGGGATTGAACGGGACCAATATATCTTAATGCTATGGTTGGGTTTTACCTTAATGAACATTAGTAGTTGCGGATGCTTGCTAATAGTTCCAATCATAAGTGCATAGAATTCCAAGTCAGGGATAACATGCTAGCAGTGGCCTCTCCCACATAATACTTGCTATCAGTCTAGTAAAGTAGTCAATTGCTTAAGGAGAAATTTTGCAACTCCTACCACCACTTTTCCACACTCGCTATATTTACTTTATTGTTTCTTAACCTAAACAGCTCCTACCTTTTATTTACGTACTCTTTATTATCTTGCAAACCTATCCAACAACACCTACAAAGTACTTCTAGTTTCATACTTGTTCTAGGTAAAGCGAACATCAAGTGTGCGTAGAGTTGTATCGGTGGTCGATAGAACTTGGGGGGGGGGGGGGGGGGGGGGGGGGGGGGGGGGGGGGGGGGGGGGGGGGGGGGGGGGGGGGGGGGGGGGGGGGGGGGGGGGGGGGGGGGGGGGGGGGGGGGGGGGGGGGGGGGGGGGGGGGGGGGGGGGGGGGGGGGGGGGGGGGGGGGGGGGGGGGGGGGGGGGGGGGGGGGGGGGGGGGGGGGGGGGGGGGGGGGGGGGGGGGGGGGGGGGGGGGGGGGGGGGGGGGGGGGGGGGGGGGGGGGGGGGGGGGGGGGGGGGGGGGGGGGGGGGGGGGGGGGGGGGGGGGGGGGGTATGGGTAGGAAACGAAAAATACCAAAAAATTTAGTTGTACCTACTGAACCAATGGTTGAAGAACCACTCAAAATCTATCACACTCCTGAAGCTTATTACTTGGATCATCTTCGATCCCTCTGTGCTCGTGCTGAAACCCCAACTAGCTTGGTTGAGGGCAAATCTTTAGATGAGCATGCTTGTTATGTGCGACACCGCATATCTGAAAAAGGGAAAATTTTACTGGGTCAAATTCATCGTTTGCAATGCTATGCTTGGAATTTATGTGAAATATATGATTTTACTTGTTGTTCTGAAAACCCTAAGAAACACCTTCCCTATCAATGTGAGTTTAGTGATAATGGAATCGTATCTTCGTATGCTAAGGGTGTTTATAGTTACTATGATGTTCAACAAATTGAAGAATTTGTTGCTTTTAAGGGTGCTTATGAAATTGCTTCTTTGATTGAAAAGTATGATGCTAATCTTTACAAATCTGAAAATTTTGCCATACTTAAATATTGCTATGATAATTATGCTTCTAATGCCTATGTTGAACCATATATTGTGGACTACTCCGCTGTCCAAGAAGAGACTAATATTTTGCAGGGGTCTATGGAAGAAGAAATTGAAGAAACTGTGAGCTCATTGGATGAAAAAGATGAGGAGGAGAGCGAAGAACAAAAGGAGGAAGAGCGGATTAGCTACCCGTGCCCACCTTCTAATGAGAGTAACTCTTCAACTCATACATTGTTTAATTTCCCTTCATGTTTACCGAAGGATGATTGCTATGATGATTGTTATGATCCCGTTGATTCTCTTGAGACGCAAAATACCAAGAAAATTAGTTATACCTACTGACCCAATGGTTGAAGAACCACTCAAAATCTGTCACACTCCTGAAGCTTATTACTTGGATCATCTTCGATCCCTATGTGCTCGTGCTGAAACCCCAACTAGCTTGGTTGAGGGCAAATCTTTAGATGAGCATGCTTGTTATGTGCGACACCGCATATCTGAAAAAGGGAAAATTTTACTGGGTCAAATTCATCGTTTGCAATGCTATGCTTGGAATTTATGTGAAATATATGATTTTACTTGTTGTTCTGAAAACCCTAAGAAACACCTTCCCTATCAATGTGAGTTTAGTGATAATGGAATTGTATCTTCGTATGCTAAGGGTGTTTATAGTTACTATGATGTTCAACAAATTGAAGAATTTGTTGCTTTTAAGGGTGCTTATGAAATTGCTTCTTTGATTGAAAAGTATGATGCTACTCTTTACAAATCTGAAAATTTTGCCATACTTAAATATTGCTATGATAATTATGCTTCTAATGCCTATGTTGAACCATATATTGTGGACTACTCCGCTGTCCAAGAAGAGACTAATATTTTGCAGGGGTCTATGGAAGAAGAAATTGAAGAAACTGTGAGCTCATTGGATGAAAAAGATGAGGAGGAGAGTGAAGAACAAAAGGAGGAAGAGCGGATTAGCTACCCGTGCCCACCTTCTAATGAGAGTAACTCTTCAACTCATACATTGTTTAATTTCTCTTCGTGCTTACTAAAGGATGATTGCTATGATGATTGTTATGATCCCGTTGATTCTCTTGAAATATCGGGGGGGGGGGGGGGGGGGGGGGGGGGGGGGGGGGGGGGGGGGGGGGGGGGGGGGGGGGGGGGGGGGGGGGGGGGGGGGGGGGGGGGGGGGGGGGGGGGGGGGGGGGGGGGGGGGGGGGGGGGGGGGGGGGGGGGGGGGGGGGGGGGGGGGGGGGGGGGGGGGGGGGGGGGGGGGGGGGGGGGGGGGGGGGGGGGGGGGGGGGGGGGGGGGGGGGGGGGGGGGGGGGGGGGGGGGGGGGGGGGGGGGGGGGGGGGGGGGGGGGGGGGGGGGGGGGGGGGGGGGGGGGGGGGGGGGGGGGGGGGGGGGGGGGGGGGGGGGGGGGGGGGGGGGGGGGGGGGGGGGGGGGGGGGGGGGGGGGGGGGGGGGGGGGGGGGGGGGGGGGGGGGGGGGGGGGGGGGGGGGGGGGGGGGGGGGGGGGGGGGGGGGGGGGGGGGGGGGGGGGGGGGGGGGGGGGGGGGGGGGGGGGGGGGGGGGGGGGGGGGGGGGGGGGGGGGGGGGGGGGGGGGGGGGGGGGGGGGGGGGGGGGGGGGGGGGGGGGGGGGGGGGGGGGGGGGGGGGGGGGGGGGGGGGGGGGGGGGGGGGGGGGGGGGGGGGGGGGGGGGGGGGGGGGGGGGGGGGGGGGGGGGGGGGGGGGGGGGGGGGGGGGGGGGGGGGGGGGGGGGGGGGGGGGGGGGGGGGGGGGGGGGGGGGGGGGGGGGGGGGGGGGGGGGGGGGGGGGGGGGGGGGGGGGGGGGGGGGGGGGGGGGGGGGGGGGGGGGGGGGGGGGGGGGGGGGGGGGGGGGGGGGGGGGGGGGGGGGGGGGGGGGGGGGGGGGGGGGGGGGGGGGGGGGGGGGGGGGGGGGGGGGGGGGGGGGGGGGGGGGGGGGGGGGGGGGGGGGGGGGGGGGGGGGGGGGGGGGGGGGGGGGGGGGGGGGGGGGGGGGGGGGGGGGGGGGGGGGGGGGGGGGGGGGGGGGGGGGGGGGGGGGGGGGGGGGGGGGGGGGGGGGGGGGGGGGGGGGGGGGGGGGGGGGGGGGGGGGGGGGGGGGGGGGGGGGGGGGGGGGGGGGGGGGGGGGGGGGGGGGGGGGGGGGGGGGGGGGGGGGGGGGGGGGGGGGGGGGGGGGGGGGGGGGGGGGGGGGGGGGGGGGGGGGGGGGGGGGGGGGGGGGGGGGGGGGGGGGGGGGGGGGGGGGGGGGGGGGGGGGGGGGGGGGGGGGGGGGGGGGGGGGGGGGGGGGGGGGGGGGGGGGGGGGGGGGGGGGGGGGGGGGGGGGGGGGGGGGGGGGGGGGGGGGGGGGGGGGGGGGGGGGGGGGGGGGGGGGGGGGGGGGGGGGGGGGGGGGGGGGGGGGGGGGGGGGGGGGGGGGGGGGGGGGGGGGGGGGGGGGGGGGGGGGGGGGGGGGGGGGGGGGGGGGGGGGGGGGGGGGGGGGGGGGGGGGGGGGGGGGGGGGGGGGGGGGGGGGGGGGGGGGGGGGGGGGGGGGGGGGGGGGGGGGGGGGGGGGGGGGGGGGGGGGGGGGGGGGGGGGGGGGGGGGGGGGGGGGGGGGGGGGGGGGGGGGGGGGGGGGGGGGGGGGGGGGGGGGGGGGGGGGGGGGGGGGGGGGGGGGGGGGGGGGGGGGGGGGGGGGGGGGGGGGGGGGGGGGGGGGGGGGGGGGGGGGGGGGGGGGGGGGGGGGGGGGGGGGGGGGGGGGGGGGGGGGGGGGGGGGGGGGGGGGGGGGGGGGGGGGGGGGGGGGGGGGGGGGGGGGGGGGGGGGGGGGGGGGGGGGGGGGGGGGGGGGGGGGGGGGGGGGGGGGGGGGGGGGGGGGGGGGGGGGGGGGGGGGGGGGGGGGGGGGGGGGGGGGGGGGGGGGGGGGGGGGGGGGGGGGGGGGGGGGGGGGGGGGGGGGGGGGGGGGGGGGGGGGGGGGGGGGGGGGGGGGGGGGGGGGGGGGGGGGGGGGGGGGGGGGGGGGGGGGGGGGGGGGGGGGGGGGGGGGGGGGGGGGGGGGGGGGGGGGGGGGGGGGGGGGGGGGGGGGGGGGGGGGGGGGGGGGGGGGGGGGGGGGGGGGGGGGGGGGGGGGGGGGGGGGGGGGGGGGGGGGGGGGGGGGGGGGGGGGGGGGGGGGGGGGGGGGGGGGGGGGGGGGGGGGGGGGGGGGGGGGGGGGGGGGGGGGGGGGGGGGGGGGGGGGGGGGGGGGGGGGGGGGGGGGGGGGGGGGGGGGGGGGGGGGGGGGGGGGGGGGGGGGGGGGGGGGGGGGGGGGGGGGGGGGGGGGGGGGGGGGGGGGGGGGGGGGGGGGGGGGGGGGGGGGGGGGGGGGGGGGGGGGGGGGGGGGGGGGGGGGGGGGGGGGGGGGGGGGGGGGGGGGGGGGGGGGGGGGGGGGGGGGGGGGGGGGGGGGGGGGGGGGGGGGGGGGGGGGGGGGGGGGGGGGGGGGGGGGGGGGGGGGGGGGGGGGGGGGGGGGGGGGGGGGGGGGGGGGGGGGGGGGGGGGGGGGGGGGGGGGGGGGGGGGGGGGGGGGGGGGGGGGGGGGGGGGGGGGGGGGGGGGGGGGGGGGGGGGGGGGGGGGGGGGGGGGGGGGGGGGGGGGGGGGGGGGGGGGGGGGGGGGGGGGGGGGGGGGGGGGACGTCAAATGGTTCTGATTCTTTTTGCACTGTCTTTCTATACAAATTGTTTATTGTTCCTAATTTTGGAAGAATTTTTCATGTACAGAAGTATGGTGAATGTTCAGATTATTACAGACTGTTCTGTTTTAGACAGATTCTGTTTTTGATGCATAGTTTGCTTGTTTTGATGAAACTATCGATTTATATCAGTGGATTAAGCCATGAAAAAGTTATATTACAGTAGACACAATTCAGAAACAAAATATGAATTGGTTTGCAACAGTACTTAGAGTAGTGATTTGCTTTATTATACTAACGGATCTTACCGAGTTTTCTGTTGAAGTTTTGTGTGGATGAAGTGTTCGATGATCGAGAAGGTCTCGATGTGAGAAGAAGGAAGAGAGGCAAGAGCTCAAGCTTGGGGATTCCCAAGGCACCCCAAGTAAATATTCAAGGAGACTCAAGCGTCTAAGCTTGGGGATGCCCCGGAAGGCATCCCCTCTTTCTTCAACAAGTATCGGTATGTTTTCGGATTCGTTTTGTTCATGCGATATGTACAAATCTTGGAGCGTCTTTTGCTTTAGTTTTCATTTTTCTTTTATGCACCATGCTGGTATGAGATGGTCCTTGGTTGATTTATAGAATGCTCTTTGCACTTCACTTATATCTTTTGAGTATGGCTTTATAGAATGCTTCATGTGCTTCACTTATATCATTTGAAGTTTGGATTGCCTGTTTCTCTTCACTTAGACAACCGCCATTTATAGAATGCTCTTTTGCTTCACTTATATTTGTTAGAGCATGGGCATATCTTTTGTAGAAAGAATGAAACTCTCCTGCTTCACTTATATCTATTTAGAGAGTTGACAGGAACTGGTCATTCACATGGTTAGTCATAAAATCCTACATAAAACTTGTAGATCACTGAATATGATATGTTTGATTCCTTGCAATAGTTTTGCGATATAAAGATGGTGATATTAGAGTCATTCTAGTGGGTGGTTGTGGATTGTAGAAATACTTGTGTTGAGGTTTGTGATTCCCGTAGCATGCACGTATGGTGAACCGTTATGTAACGAAGTTGGAGCATGAGGTATTTATTGATTGTCTTCCTTATGAGTGGCGGTCGGGGACGAGCGATGGTCTTTTCCTACCAATCTATCCCCCTAGGAGCATGCGCGTAGTACTTTGTTTCGATGACTAATAGATTTTTGCAATAAGTATGTGAGTTCTTTATGACTAATGTTGAGTCCATGGATTATACGCACTCTCACCCTTCCATCATTGCTAGCCTCTTCGGTACCGTGCATTGCCCTTTCTCACATCGAGAGTTGGTGCAAAATTCGCCGGTGCATCCAAACCCTGTGATACGATACTCTCTGTCACACATAAACCTCATTATATCTTCCTCAAAACAGCCACCATACCTACCTATCATGGCATTTCCATAGCCATTCCGAGATATATTGCCATGCAACTTCCATCATCATATACATGACTTGAGCATTCATTGTCATATTGCTTTGCATGATCGTAAGATAGCTAGCATGATATTTTCATGGCTTGTCCGTTTTTTGATATCTTTGCTATGCTAGATCATTGCACATCCCGGTACACCACCGGAGGCATTCATATAGAGTCATATCTTTGTTCAAGATATCGAGTTGTAAGTAAATAAAAGTGTGATGGTCATCATTATTAGAGCATTGTCCCAGTGAGGAAAAGATTATGGAGACTATGATTCCCCCATAAGTCGGGATGAGACTCCGGACGAAAAAAAAAGAGAAGGCCAAAAAAAAATGAGAGAAAAAGAGAGAAGGGGCAATGCTACTATCCTTTTACCAGGGGGGGGGGGGGGGGGGGGGGGGGGGGGGGGGGGGGGGGGGGGGGGGGGGGGGGGGGGGGGGGGGGGGGGGGGGGGGGGGGGGGGGGGGGGGGGGGGGGGGGGGGGGGGGGGGGGGGGGGGGGGGGGGGGGGGGGGGGGGGGGGGGGGGGGGGGGGGGGGGGGGGGGGGGGGGGGGGGGGGGGGGGGGGGGGGGGGGGGGGGGGGGGGGGGGGGGGGGGGGGGGGGGGGGGGGGGGGGGGGGGGGGGGGGGGGGGGGGGGGGGGGGGGGGGGGGGGGGGGGGGGGGGGGGGGGGGGGGGGGGGGGGGGGGGGGGGGGGGGGGGGGGGGGGGGGGGGGGGGGGGGGGGGGGGGGGGGGGGGGGGGGGGGGGGGGGGGGGGGGGGGGGGGGGGGGGGGGGGGGGGGGGGGGGGGGGGGGGGGGGGGGGGGGGGGGGGGGGGGGGGGGGGGGGGGGGGGGGGGGGGGGGGGGGGGGGGGGGGGGGGGGGGGGGGGGGGGGGGGGGGGGGGGGGGGGGGGGGGGGGGGGGGGGGGGGGGGGGGGGGGGGGGGGGGGGGGGGGGGGGGGGGGGGGGGGGGGGGGGGGGGGGGGGGGGGGGGGGGGGGGGGGGGGGGGGGGGGGGGGGGGGGGGGGGGGGGGGGGGGGGGGGGGGGGGGGGGGGGGGGGGGGGGGGGGGGGGGGGGGGGGGGGGGGGGGGGGGGGGGGGGGGGGGGGGGGGGGGGGGGGGGGGGGGGGGGGGGGGGGGGGGGGGGGGGGGGGGGGGGGGGGGGGGGGGGGGGGGGGGGGGGGGGGGGGGGGGGGGGGGGGGGGGGGGGGGGGGGGGGGGGGGGGGGGGGGGGGGGGGGGGGGGGGGGGGGGGGGGGGGGGGGGGGGGGGGGGGGGGGGGGGGGGGGGGGGGGGGGGGGGGGGGGGGGGGGGGGGGGGGGGGGGGGGGGGGGGGGGGGGGGGGGGGGGGGGGGGGGGGGGGGGGGGGGGGGGGGGGGGGGGGGGGGGGGGGGGGGGGGGGGGGGGGGGGGGGGGGGGGGGGGGGGGGGGGGGGGGGGGGGGGGGGGGGGGGGGGGGGGGGGGGGGGGGGGGGGGGGGGGGGGGGGGGGGGGGGGGGGGGGGGGGGGGGGGGGGGGGGGGGGGGGGGGGGGGGGGGGGGGGGGGGGGGGGGGGGGGGGGGGGGGGGGGGGGGGGGGGGGGGGGGGGGGGGGGGGGGGGGGGGGGGGGGGGGGGGGGGGGGGGGGGGGGGGGGGGGGGGGGGGGGGGGGGGGGGGGGGGGGGGGGGGGGGGGGGGGGGGGGGGGGGGGGGGGGGGGGGGGGGGGGGGGGGGGGGGGGGGGGGGGGGGGGGGGGGGGGGGGGGGGGGGGGGGGGGGGGGGGGGGGGGGGGGGGGGGGGGGGGGGGGGGGGGGGGGGGGGGGGGGGGGGGGGGGGGGGGGGGGGGGGGGGGGGGGGGGGGGGGGGGGGGGGGGGGGGGGGGGGGGGGGGGGGGGGGGGGGGGGGGGGGGGGGGGGGGGGGGGGGGGGGGGGGGGGGGGGGGGGGGGGGGGGGGGGGGGGGGGGGGGGGGGGGGGGGGGGGGGGGGGGGGGGGGGGGGGGGGGGGGGGGGGGGGGGGGGGGGGGGGGGGGGGGGGGGGGGGGGGGGGGGGGGGGGGGGGGGGGGGGGGGGGGGGGGGGGGGGGGGGGGGGGGGGGGGGGGGGGGGGGGACTTGGTTTTTTAATTCATGTAAATCCAAAACATGCCTGAAGATGAAACTTGGAATGGTGTCATGACATGGCACCAACATGCTGCGGTAACTTTTTTGGCCGAATTTGGGACAAGCTTTGGTGTAAGCTTCTTACAAACCAGAGCTTCTCTCAAGAAGGCTCGTGGTTGCGAGAGGGAACTTGTCACCTCCGTGTGCGAAATGACATACGTACACTGCCTTCTCCTGCCTTAATTTTTTACACATGCAGATTAGACCATATAGAAGTATCGTGCTAAATTTTGGAATTATTCCGGGTTTTTTACACATGCAGATTAGACCATATAGAAGTATCGGGCATTTTTTATACATTATTTGAATTTCTTGGCATTTAGTGTGCATAATTCAAATTTGAACTACAAGCACATGCTCCAGTGCACCAAAGTTGGTTGCGAAATCACATGTGTTTCCTTGGGTGAATTTCAAGGTCCCATGCAAAAAATGGGAATGAAATTCAAACATCAGGGAGTCGTGGATCCGCCGGAAAGATTGAGAAACTTGGTTTTTTAATTCCTATAAATCCAAAACAGGCCTGAAAATCATGAAACTTGGCCGGTGTCATGACATGGCACCAACATGCTGCGGTAAAGTTTTTGGCCGAATTGGGACAAGCTTTGGTGTAAGCTTCTTGCATACCGGAGCTTCTCTCAAGAAGGCTCGTGGTTTTGAGAGGGAATGTGTCACCTTCGTGTGCGAAATGACATATGTACACTGCCTTCTGCTGCCTTAATTTTTTTACACAGGAGAATCGTCCTAAATTTGGGAATTATTCCGGGTTCATTTGGCCTTTTTTATACATTAATTGAGTTTCTGGGCATTCAATGTGCATAATTCAAATTTGAACTGCAAGCACATGCTCCAGTGCACCAAAGTTGGTTGCGAAATCACATGTGTTTCCTGGGGGGGGGGGGGGGGGGGGGGGGGGGGGGGGGGGGGGGGGGGGGGGGGGGGGGGGGGGGGGGGGGGGGGGGGGGGGGGGGGGGGGGGGGGGGGGGGGGGGGGGGGGGGGGGGGGGGGGGGGGGGGGGGGGGGGGGGGGGGGGGGGGGGGGGGGGGGGGGGGGGGGGGGGGGGGGGGGGGGGGGGGGGGGGGGGGGGGGGGGGGGGGGGGGGGGGGGGGGGGGGGGGGGGGGGGGGGGGGGGGGGGGGGGGGGGGGGGGGGGGGGGGGGGGGGGGGGGGGGGGGGGGGGGGGGGGGGGGGGGGGGGGGGGGGGGCAGATTATACCAAATAGAAGTATCATGCTAAATTTTGGAATTATTCCGGGTTCCTTTGGCCTTTTTTATTTATTAATGGAGTTTCTGGGCATTTAATGTGCATAATTCAAATTTGAAGTACAAGCACATGCTCAAGTGCACCAAAGTTGGTTGAAAAATCACATGTGTGTCCTTGGGTGAATTTCTAAGTCCCATGCAAGAAGTGGGAATGAAAGTCAAACATCTGGGCGTCGTGGCTCGGCCGAAAAGATTCAGAAACTTGTTTTTTTAATTCATTTAAATCGAAAACACGCCTGAAAATCCTGAAACTTGGCATGGTGTCATGACATGGCACCAACATGTTGCGGTAATTTTTTTGGCCGAATTGGGACAAGCTTTGGTGTAAGCTTCTTGCAAACCAGAGCTTCCCTCAAGAAGGCTCCTGGTTTCGAGAGGGAACGTGTCACCTCCGTGTGCAAAATGACATTTGTACACTGCCTTCTCTCGCCTTAAATTTTTTACACAGGCAGATTAGGGGGGGGGGGGGGGGGGGGGGGGGGGGGGGGGGGGGGGGGGGGGGGGGGGGGGGGGGGGGGGGGGGGGGGGGGGGGGGGGGGGGGGGGGGGGGGGGGGGGGGGGGGGGGGGGGGGGGGGGGGGGGGGGGGGGGGGGGGGGGGGGGGGGGGGGGGGGGGGGGGGGGGGGGGGGGGGGGGGGGGGGGGGGGGGGGGGGGGGGGGGGGGGGGGGGGGGGGGGGGGGGGGGGGGGGGGGGGGGGGGGGGGGGGGGGGGGGGGGGGGGGGGGGGGGGGGGGGGGGGGGGGGGGGGGGGGGGGGGGGGGGGGGGGGGGGGGGGGGGGGGGGGGGGGGGGGGGGGGGGGGGGGGGGGGGGGGGGGGGGGGGGGGGGGGGGGGGGGGGGGGGGGGGGGGGGGGGGGGGGGGGGGGGGGGGGGGGGGGGGGGGGGGGGGGGGGGGGGGGGGGGGGGGGGGGGCCCAATTTGGCCAAAAAAATTACCGCAGCATGTTGGTGCCATGTCATGACACCATGCCAAGTTTCATGATTTTCTCGCGTGTTTTGGAATTAGATGAATTAAAAAAACCAATTTTCTGAATCTTTCCGGCCGAGCCACGACGCCCAGATGTTTGAATTTCATTCCCACTTCTTGCATGGGACCTAGAAATTCACCCAAGGACACACATGTGATTTTTCAACGAACTTTGGTGCACTTGAGCATGTGCTTGTAGTTCAAATTTGAATTATGCACATTAAAATCCCAGAAACTCAATTAATGTATAAAAAAGGCCAAACAAACCCGGAATAACTCAAAAATTTAGCACGATAGTTCTATTTGGTCCAATCTGCTAGTGTAAAATAATTAAGACGGGAGAAGGCAGTGTACGTAGGTCGTTTCACACACGGAGGTGACACGTTCCCTCTCGGAACCACGAGCCTTCTTGAGAGAGGCTCCGGTTTGCAAGAAGCTTACACCAAAGCCTGTCCCAATTCGGCAAAAAACTTTACCGCAGCATGTTGGTGCCATGTCATGACACCGACCAAGTTTCATGTTCTTCAGGCATGTTTTGGATTTACAGGAATTAAAACCCAAGTTTCTCAATCTTTTCGGCCAAGCCACGACTCCCAGATGTTTGAATTTCATTCCCATTTCTTGCATGGGACCTAGAAATTCACCCAAGGAAACACATTTGATTTCTCAACCAACTTTGGTGCACTGGAGCATGTGCTTGTAGTTCAAATTTGAATTATGCTCATTAAATGCCAAGAAATTCAATTAATGTATAAAAAACGCCAAACGAACCCAAAAAAATTCCAAAATTTAGCACGATACTTCTATATGGTCGAATCTGCATTTGTAAAAAATTAAGGCGGGACAAGGCAGTGTACGTATGTCATTTCACACACAAAGGTGACACGTTCCCTCTCGGAACCACGAGCCTTCTTGAGAGAAGCTCCGGTTTGTAAGAAGCTTACACAAAGGCTTGTCCCAAATTCGGCCAAAAAATTTACCGCAGCATGTTGGTGCCATGTCATGACACCATGCCAAGTTTCATGACCTTCAGGCGTGTTTTGGATTTACATGAATTAAAAACCAAGTTCTCAATCTTTCCGGCCAAGCCACGGCGCCTAGATGTTTGAATATCATTCCTGTTTCTTGCATGGGACCTAAAAATTCACCCAAGGAGACACATGTTATTTTTCAACCAACTTTGGTGCACTGGATCATGTGCTTGTAGTTCAAATTTGAATTATGTACATTAAATGGCCAGAAATTCAATAAATGTATAAAAAAGGACAAACAAACCCAGAATAATTCCAAAATTTAGCACGATACTTCTATTTGGTCTAATCTGCCTGTGTAAAAAAATTAAGGCGGGAGAAGGCAGTGTACATATGTCATTTTTCACACGCAGGTGACACGTTCCCTCTCGAAACCAGGAGCCTTCTTGAGGGAAGCTCCGGTTTGCAAGAAGCTTACACTAAAGCTTGTCCCAATTCGGCCAAAAAATTTACCGCATCATGTTGGTGCCATGTGATGACACCATGCCAAGTTTCATGACCTTCAGGCGTGTTTTTGATTTACATGAATTAAAAAACCAAGTTCTCAATCTTTTCGGCCGAGCCACGATGCCGAGATGTTTGAATTTCATTCCCATTTCTTGCATGGGACCTAGAAATTCACCCAAGGACACACATGTGATTTTTCAACCAACTTTGGTGCACTGGAGCATGTGCTTGTAGTTCAACTTTGAATTATGCACATTAAATGGCCAGAAATTCAATAAATGTATAAAAAAGGCCAAACAAACCCGGAATAATTCCAAAATTTAGCACGATACTTCTATTTGGTCTAATCTGCCTGTGTAAAAAAATTAAGGCGGGAGAAGGCAGTGTACATATGTCGTTTTGCAAACCGAGGTGACACGTTCCCTCTCGAAACCAAAAGCCTTCTTGAGGGAAGCTCCGGTTTTCAAGAAGCTTAAACCAAAGCTTATCCCAATTCGGCCAAAAAAATTGCCGCAGCAGTGCCATGTCATGACACCATGCCAAGTTTCATGATTTTCAGGTGTGTTTTGGATTTACATGAATTAAAAAAACCAAGTTTCTGAATCTTTCCGGCTGAGCCACGACGCCCAGAAGTTTGACTTTCATTCCCACTTCTTGCATGGGACCTAGAAATTCACCCAAGGACACACATGTGATTTTTCAACCAACTTTGGTGCACTTGAGCTTGTGCTTGTAGTTCAAATTTGAATTATGCACATTAAATGCCCAGAAACTCAATTAATGTAGAAAAAAGGCCAAGCGAACACGGAATAATTCCAAAATTTAGCACGATACTTCTAGATGGTCTAATCTGCATGTGTAAAAAATTAAGGCGGGAGAAGGCAGTGTACGTATGTCGTTTCGCACACGGAGGTGACAAGTTCCCTCTCGGAACAACGAGCCTTCTTGAGAGAAGCTCTGGTTTGTAAGAAGCTTACACCAAAGCTTGTCCCAAATTCGGCCAAAAAAGTTACCGCAGCATGTTGGTGCCATGTCATGACACCATGCCAAGTTTCATGATCTTCAGGCATATTTTGGATTTACATGAATTAAAAAACGAAGTTCTCAATATTTCCGGCCGATCCACGACGCCCAGATGTTTGAATTTCATTCCCATTTCTTGCATGGGACCTAGAAATTCACCCAAGGACACACATGTGATTTTTCAACCAACTTTGGTGCACCGGAGCATGTCTTGTAGTTCATATTTGAATTATGCACATTAAATGCCCAGAAATTTAATTAATGTATAAAAAAGGCCAAACAAACCCGGAATAATTCCAAAATTTAGCACGATACTTCTATTTGGTCAAATCTGCCTGTGAAAAAAATTAAGGCGGGAGAAGGCAGTGTACATATGTCGTTTTGCACACGGAGGTGACACGTTCCCTCTCGAAACCAGGAGCCTTCTTGAGGGAAGCTCCGGTTTGCAAGAAGCTTACACCAAAGCTTGTCCCAATTCGGCCAAAAAAATTACCGCAGCATGTTGGTGCCATGTCATGACACCATGCCAAGTTTCATGATTTTCAGGCGTGTTTTCGATTTACATGAATTAAAAAAACCAAGTTTCTGAATCTTTTCGGCCGAGCCATGATGCCCAGATGTTTGACATTCATTCCCACTTCTTGCATGGGACCTAGAAATTCACCCAAGGACACACATGTGATTTTTCAACCAACTTTGGTGCACTAGAGCATGTGCTTGTAGTTCAAATTTGAATTATGCACATTAAATGCCCAGAAACTCAACTAATAAATAAAAAGGCCAAACAAACCCAGAATAATTCCAAAATTTAGCATGATACTTCTATTTGGTATAATCTGCTAGTGTAAAATAATTAAGGCGAGAGAAGGCAGTGTACGTAGGTCGTTTCGCACACGGAGGTGACACGTTCCCTCTCGGAACCACGAGCCTTCTTGAGAGAAGCTCCGGTTTGCAAAAAGCTTACACCAAAGCTTGTCCCAATTCGGCCAAAAACTTTACCGCAGCATGTTGGTGCCATGTCATGACACCGGCAAAGTTTCATGATTTTCAGGCGTGTTTTGGATTTACAGGAATTAAAAACCCAACTTTCTCAATCTTTCCGGCCGAGCCATGACTCCCAGATGTTTGAATTTCATTCCCATTTCTTACATGGGACCTCGAAATTCACCCAAGGAAACACATGTGATTTCGCAACCAACTTTGGTGCAATGGAGCATGTGCTTGTAGTTCAAATTTGAATTATGCACATTAAATGCCAAGAAGTTCAATTAATGTATAAAAAAGGCCAAACAAACCCGGAATAATTCCAAAATTTGGCATGATACTTCTATTTGGTCTAATCTGCCTGTGTAAAAAAATTATGGCGGGAGAAGCCAGTGTACATATGTCATTTTGCACACGGAGGTGACACGTTCCATCTCGAAACCAGGAGCCTTCTTGAGGGAAGCTCCGGTTTGCAAGAAGCTTACACCAAAGCTTGTCCCAGTTCGGCCAAAAAAATTACTGCAGCATGTTGGTGCCATGTCATGACACCATGCCAAGTTTCATGACCTTCAGGCGTGTTTTGGATTTACATGAATTAAAAAACCAAGTTCTCAATCTTTTCGGGCGAGCCACGACGCCCAGATGTTTGAATTTCATTCCTATTTCTTGCATGTGACTTAGAAATTCACCCAAGGACACACATGTGATTTTTCAACCAACTTTGGTGCACTGGAGCATGTGCTTGTAGTTCAAATTTGAATTATGCACATCAAATGGCCAGAAATTCAACTAATGTATAAAAAATGCCAAACGAACCCAGAATAATTCCAAAATTTAGCACGATACTTCTATTTGGTCTAATCTGCATGTGTAAAAAATTAAGGCGGGACAAGGTAGTGTACGTATGTCATTTCACACACGGAGGTGACACGTTCCCTCTTGGAACCACGAGCCTTCTTGAGAGAAGCTCCGG
>JAAAWM010010132.1:0-34419 GCA_036873465.1 Thinopyrum obtusiflorum
AAATCCAACATGTGATGGTACTACTACTAGTAGTAGAATTGAGACTTATAAAATGGAAAAACGAATGTTTTGTAGATGAGCCCTATAAACCCTAGTGGGTACGTACTCCGTAAAATCAGATTTTACCAAAACTAAGTCGCTCAACCTTTATTTGCTTGTTTCCCTTCCTGCCTCCTTGCCTCGAACAGACTATGCCAAACTCCCCTTCCTGCCGCGTGGGAAAATACCCGCCCTCGCCTTTTTTTAGTCCGGGTTTGTATCGATGGATCGCGCGAAGCAGCAAAAACCCAAGCCGTGTCATGTACTCCTCCGTCGACGCTCGCTTTCATGAATTCTGTACTTCCTGTCGCCGACATGTGGGACATATAGCAACCGGGTCGATGTGTCAAGCACCAAATAACAGTGTAGAATAGCAGGGGGGACGCACCCCAGTCGTACCGCCCCAGTACTAGTAGTAATGAGCAATGAGACGTCAAATCACAATGCAGCTCCTTCCCAGACGGACGAAGCAACCATTATTTCACACTTCGGTTCGCCATCATCTCAAACCACGTAGTATTGCTTCTGCCTCAAGAGGGACACGCGCATCGCCTTAGTACATCATGACACGTGGGACCGCATGACAGGCCATGCTCCCCCGCCGATCGCTCGGTAAAATCACCTCATTTTTACTACTATACTTCCTCCGTATCGGTTTACATGGCATGCACGTCGTTCTAGGTTGAGAATTTAACTGGCTATATATGTGATGAATAGTATATGTTTAGAAACTACATCCGCTTAATAATCCAATGATATACATTTTGTGACATAGTAACTCAGATTTAGTTAGTCAAATGGATGACCTAGAACTACGTGCACGCCCTATAAACCGAGACGTCTAAAATAACAAGACGAAGAGGGTAATTCAGTACGTATCTTTTTAGATCAATATAGTCGGGATTCACCAAGGAGCAAAACCAAGTGGTAGGCTACACCTGTCGTGTTGGCGTAGTGACTCAAGCAGGGTCAGTCCACACACGAAATGGCGACACACTTAAAAGGACCCCTTTGGCCGACATGTGGCTCATCCACCGTCTTGTTCCACGTGCGATGCACCAAATTACAGTTCGAAGCAGCAGTTGGAATTGGAGGCACCCCGGTCGTAGCGCCGCAGTAGTAGAAAATGAGCGATGAGGGGTCAAATCACAAAGCCCCACCTTTCCCGCATTAAGCTGGACGGACGAAGCAACCATCATTTCACTCTAGGGCGCAAGAGCATAAAGAAAAGAGAAAACCAATGATGCGTGCGGCAGCTACCTAGGGCACCCTAGGGTAGGGGTCTCCACTACAGATCATTTTTTTGAAAGCGCCTCCACTACAAATCGGCTTCTCCCTCGTCCTCTTGAAGAAAACCGATGATGCGTGTGGCGGTAGGGTTTGTAGGAGTTCTACTAGGGCGTGCGGGGCCACGTCGTAGTAAACGGGAGAGGGATTGAGTTCAAGTCGACGCCTTAAATATGTGTGGGCCGCTTGGTTTTAGGGGAACGAGGCAGCATTTTGGGTTCGGGGACCAGTGGAGATATAGTACGTACAAAAAATTGTGGACGTAGGTTCGACCGAAAGGCAATGATGCATGGGCCCTGCATTTTGATATACCCGTGGCCGCGTGAAATTTGCTACTCTACTCAAAACTAATAAGGTACACATGCATTGAACGCATGAGATTTCGAAACCAAATTATGAATAAATACACACTATAGCATGTAAAGCTTTGAGTCATATATGCATGATGTAGATGTTCGTTTAGTTCTTATAGTTCATCTCATTCAAAATCAATTAGTTTTATAAAAATGTTAAGATTCATGGGGTTGTGCATTGTAAAGCATAAAGTAAAAAACAAATAATGGCAGTTCATTTAGAAAAAAAATCAATTATGATATGTTAGATTCTAGAACAAAGGAGAAGTGCATGTGTTTTGAGGTTTGTGCATTATGCTTAAGTTCAACCATGGAGTCTTCTAAATTGTACATGTGGCAGATCTAGTGGAGGGGGGGGGGGGGGGGGGGGGGGGGGGGGGGGGGGGGGGGGGGGGGGGGGGGGGGGGGGGGGGGGGGGGGGGGGGGGGGGGGGGGGGGGGGGGGGGGGGGGGGGGGGGGGGGGGGGGGGGGGGGGGGGGGGGGGGGGGGGGGGGGGGGGGGGGGGGGGGGGGGGGGGGGGGGGGGGGGGGGGGGGGGGGGGGGGGGGGGGGGGGGGGGGGGGGGGGGGGGGGGGGGGGGGGGGGGGGGGGGGGGGGGGGGGGGGGGGGGGGGGGGGGGGGGGGGGGGGGGGGGGGGGGGGGGGGGGGGGGGGGGGGGGGGGGGGGGGGGGGGGGGGGGGGGGGGGGGGGGGGGGGGGGGGGGGGGGGGGGGGGGGGGGGGGGGGGGGGGGGGGGGGGGGGGGGGGGGGGGGGGGGGGGGGGGGGGGGGGGGGGGGGGGGGGGGGGGGGGGGGGGGGGGGGGGGGGGGGGGGGGGGGGGGGGGGGGGGGGGGGGGGGGGGGGGGGGGGGGGGGGGGGGGGGGGGGGGGGGGGGGGGGGGGGGGGGGGGGGGGGGGGGGGGGGGGGGGGGGGGGGGGGGGGGGGGGGGGGGGGGGGGGGGGGGGGGGGGGGGGGGGGGGGGGGGGGGGGGGGGGGGGGGGGGGGGGGGGGGGGGGGGGGGGGGGGGGGGGGGGGGGGGGGGGGGGGGGGGGGGGGGGGGGGGGGGGGGGGGGGGGGGGGGGGGGGGGGGGGGGGGGGGGGGGGGGGGGGGGGGGGGGGGGGGGGGGGGGGGGGGGGGGGGGGGGGGGGGGGGGGGGGGGGGGGGGGGGGGGGGGGGGGGGGGGGGGGGGGGGGGGGGGGGGGGGGGGGGGGGGGGGGGGGGGGGGGGGGGGGGGGGGGGGGGGGGGGGGGGGGGGGGGGGGGGGGGGGGGGGGGGGGGGGGGGGGGGGGGGGGGGGGGGGGGGGGGGGGGGGGGGGGGGGGGGGGGGGGGGGGGGGGGGGGGGGGGGGGGGGGGGGGGGGGGGGGGGGGGGGGGGGGGGGGGGGGGGGGGGGGGGGGGGGGGGGGGGGGGGGGGGGGGGGGGGGGGGGGGGGGGGGGGGGGGGGGGGGGGGGGGGGGGGGGGGGGGGGGGGGGGGGGGGGGGGGGGGGGGGGGGGGGGGGGGGGGGGGGGGGGGGGGGGGGGGGGGGGGGGGGGGGGGGGGGGGGGGGGGGGGGGGGGGGGGGGGGGGGGGGGTTATACTATTACTCTTGTGGCGAACGTTCTTTGGGCATAGTATATTGTACTCTCACGAAGAGAAGCGGTGCACGCACGCACTAGTTCTCTCACACCCACTTGCGGGTACACGTAGGAGCGCATTTTTTTGAAGCTGGTACAACAAAATCACTCCACTACATATATAAGCAGGAGCCTTAGTGCTTGCTTTACTAGGGTTCCTCTCATTCACTCTCTCATGCTCTCCAGATCTAAGCAAGACATAGGTGGCCACACTCCCTCTCAGCTCACGGCTGGTCACAAATCTGGTCGGACAACCTCGACCGAGGCAGGGGTGTAGGTGCATCGTTCACGCTGTCGTCGGCGGCGAGGGAGGAGACCAACGGTTGCCCACGCATCCCGATCGGCGGCCATGCCGTTCTCTCCGAGAGAGCGCCAGCTCCGGAGGGCCTCTGACCCCTTCTTCCTCCCTGCGGTATTGTGGCCAAGATGCGGCCTCCCGACGCCGTCTTTGCCACATGCCAACCTGCCTTGCTCTACTGCCCCAGCTCCCCACTTGGCTTCGTGTGGATTTTTTTCTACTTCCGTCCGCTGTTCCAAAGCCACCTAGACTTTTACTATTATTAGAGGTAAAGCTAGTTCATATAGTCGACTCTAAGAGTTGGTTCAAATGGGGAAGAAAGTGGGAAAGCTGTAGCATGAATCTAGGACTTGGTTCTAAGAGGAAACGAGGGAAAGTAGTAGATACTGGCTACCTAACCGGTCTCTTGGTTGAAAAGACAAAGAAAGCATGGTGGATGGCGAAGGGTGGGGGAAGTGGACCTATCTCTTGGTTGAAAAGGGAAAGAAAGTGACGGGTGTTGGGGGACAACGCAAATGAGAATGAGCAGGTCTAGATTTCCTGTGCTCACTTACTTAAGGACACTTTCATACTGTCAATCTAGTGGCAGTGTTGATGTGATGTGATGCTACTTACTTAAGGACACTTTCATACTGTCAATCTAGTGCCAATTATAACACAATAGATGCTGCTGTTAATCATACGCCACTGCAAATATCTGTCACTGTTTAAATAACCGTATTTCGTATTTGCGCAAACAGGGATGTCTGTCTCCATATCGTTTCGGGATGTCTGTCTCCGTATCGTTTCTATCCGCGCAATCAAAAGCACACACCTTAGTTTTAGTAGAACTGCGCAAAATGAGATGGCTATCCCTCGTTGCCGTCATCTAACCACCTGTCTTCCAGGTATTCCTACATTGGTAGTTACTCGGTAGAATGTCCAACGCAATCTAAAAGAAGCTGATTCATACGTTTTACTTCCTGATTGCAGTGCAGGGACGAGCGAAAACATCTGCATCCTAGTCCGGAATGCACCTTCCTCCAGTTCATCCATGGACCGAGGACAAGCTGGCATGGCTGCACGGAGGTTTTTGGGACAGGTGCGCGGACAAGAGGCATTGTGGTCTGCTTATTTCTGCAAATAGCGGCGCTTAAATTTAGTGGAATGCACAAGACTTTCAGCTGGCCAGTACACTACATGGTTCAGTTCAGCATTCCAGCTGAGAATACAATTATAATTGGTTATTCTGGAATGAGAGAACCTAACCCTGGATGGTGGCAACAAAAAAAACCAGAGTGAACTCCAGGAAATTTAAGCCTGCCGGGAGGCCCTTTGCTTAGAGAAGCCTTGCTTGTTTCTTCCTGATTTGTAAATCTTCTCACAACTTTGTCTTTTGCTATTAACTAGTATATGTTTGTTATGTTCTATGAATCATTGAGATGTATAAAATTGCTTAACTTATGCTTTTCTACTTTTTTATGAAGCCGAGTTTAATGTGAGTGTTCCACATGAACGCTGGACTAGCGTGTGAACGTTTGGAATTTACATTGTGGCCTCAGTTAACTGCATGAACCACTGTAACAAGATACATAGTTGCTTATATGTCAGACAGCAGATTGTTGATTGTTAGCTGGTCGATAGCCTAGTGTTGAAGCGAGATGAGCCAATGTGTCATGTTTTGCACAACTGCTTACAAGTGGGGTAGCACCAACAGTGTTTACAAGTACTTATGTATACGTTGGCGCACAGTTCTTGAACGAGTACTCTATTTCATCAAAACACACACTGCTCATATGATAAAACTAGTGAGGACGCATCTGTTTCGGCAACAATTACGATGATTCACGGGCACACAAAAGTAGCAGCAGTTCCCATAGACGGATTCAAACAGAGTACTAGCCGCAGAGGGCTCGATAACAGGCAAGGTTCGGATAATTAGACAGAATCCAAACTACTATTAAACACTAGCTGGGGCAAGTATTTCATGCCTCGATCTAATTTGGGCTGGACACAAGACGGACCTTGCCATGAACATCATCGAGGACGTCCGGCAGCAGCTCAATCCTGTGAACCTTCATGAAGACAACCTTGTGGCCTTGCCACTCATAAACTTGTTTGTGGAGGCATGCCATGTCATCTTACTGCGTAAGCTTGACAAGAACAGTATGCCTCACAAACGAAGGAGTAGCTTTGAACTTCTTTTACTTTAGTACACCCTGGACAACACGCCTGACAACAGTGAGGCTGGAATACAACTCTTCATTGGTATAAGCGCAAATGGCTTCCAGGATCCAATAGCCTAAAAACTCTGTTTTCCCAGTGCGTATATTCAGGTCATCCGCCTGATAGCGAGTGACATGTACAACCACACAATCCTTGTCTGCATCAGGGCTCTAATTGAAACAAAAACAAATTCTGAATTACTTTCCAGCATAAGAAACAGAAGTTATTTAAACCACTATGTATAGCATGGCATCGAAGCTAATAAAATTTTGCATTATTCATCACCACATACTTAGATGAAAAACCACAATCGAGATCGGCAAAGGGGGGGGGGGGGGGGGGGGGGGGGGGGGGGGGGGGGGGGGGGGGGGGGGGGGGGGGGGGGGGGGGGGGGGGGGGGGGGGGGGGGGGGGGGGGGGGGGGGGGGGGGGGGGGGGGGGGGGGGGGGGGGGGGGGGGGGGGGGGGGGGGGGGGGGGGGGGGGGGGGGGGGGGGGGGGGGGGGGGGGGGGGGGGGGGGGGGGGGGGGGGGGGGGGGGGGGGGGGGGGGGGGGGGGGGGGGGGGGGGGGGGGGGGGGGGGGGGGGGGGGGGGGGGGGGGGGGGGGGGGGGGGGGGGGGGGGGGGGGGGGGGGGGGGGGGGGGGGGGGGGGGGGGGGGGGGGGGGGGGGGGGGGGGGGGGGGGGTTAGAAATAATGGCAGATGGGCTGTATGATGTTTTCCACAGATTTGAGGCTTTCCTAAAAAAAAAGGTTGACGCACAAGCAGTGACTGTTGGATGTCCATCCAATGGCTGTCGTGCTTCTTCAATCTCTGCTCTTCCTGCTCCAGCTGCTCAAACAAGTGCCGGCGGGACTGCCTGCTCCCTCCTCCCCGCGGCCGGCCGTGCTGCCGCGCAGGCCTCACCACCCCACCGTACTCCCATCGCTGGCCTAGCCATCCCTCTACTCACCCACACCTGCTGTTATTCTCCGGCGATGGTAGACGAATCAGTAAACCCTCGTACAGTCGTACTCTGCTCTGCGTGGGAAACAACTGCCGAGTCTTCCCTGGCTCCGTGTCGTTCCCTTCCTAGGCCTCGCCGTCGTCCACCACCCTGGTGCTCTCGGCGCGGCCTGGTTAACATGGTCAACGACCGACATGCATCTGAAGTGGACTGTACGTGGAGAGGCTGACAGCTGGGTCCACGGCCGCACGCAAGGAAATGCCTCCTTATTACGCGCAAATTAATGATTCCTCCACCTAACATCTGGGACCCACCGAAAGGGCCTCTGTATTTCGCGAAAAAAATGTTACCGCCGCTGACAGCTTGGACCCACCAGCTATATCTTCGCACGCAAGGAAGTGCCTCCTTATTATGCACAAAAAAAATGAATACTCCCCCTGCTAGCTGGGACCCAGTACAGTGGCAGGCTGACTTGTGGGCCTACTAAGTTGACGGGGACGGAGGGCTTTGTCAACTTAGTCAATATGCACGATTCTAGCTCCAGTGACTGTACGATGTCCATCCAACGGCCGTAGTGCTTCTTCAAGCTCTGGTCTTCTTGCTCCAACCACCCAAAGCAGTGTTGGTCGTGCCTCGTGCTCCTGCCTCCCGTGGCCGGCTGCGATGCGGAGGAGGCCTCACCGCCCCCTACTACTCCCACCGCTGGCCAGGCCATCCTTCTACTCACCCACACCCCTTGTTATTCTGTGGCGACGGCAGCCTCACACCGCAGCGAACCAGTGAACCCTCATACTCCTCTACGCGTGGGCATCCACTGCCCCGTCTTCCCAGGCTCCACGTCGTCCCCTTCCTAGGCCTCGCCGTTGTCCACCGCCCTGGTGCTCTCGGCGCGGCGTGGTCAACGTGGTCAAGGAACGGCTTCCATCGGACGTGGACTGTACGTGGAGAGGCTGACAGCTGGGTCCACGGCCGTAGCAAGGAAGTGCCTCCTTATTACGCGTAAAATAATTATTCCTCCACCTGATAGCGGGGACCCACCGGACAGGCCACCGTATTTCACAAAAAAAGCATTTCCCCCTGACTGCTAGGACCCACCAGCTACATATTCGCACGCAAGGAAGTGCCTGACAGTCGGGACCCACCTGGTCGAAGCGTACGTAGCGTTGTCATTCTGGTCGCGAACGTGTACGTACATACTGGTCGATGTAGAGGCGCGCACGTGTCGTAGTAGAGGTGCGCACGTAGCATGTACACGTACGTACAGCGGCCAGGGTGCAAGAAAGTAAATACGGCCACGTACGTACATACGGGCGGGGTCTCGAATGCCTACTCGCGCGTACGTACGGCCAGGGCTCGTGTACATGGCTGGGTTGGAACGGAGAAACAGCGTTGTCGTCGTGTTCATGGGGAGCCAACGGAATGCATCGTGTTCATCGGGAGGAAACATAACGTGTGGGAGCCAACCGGCTTGGACGGAACAGCCGATGGAAACGAGGCCTGGCATACCACAGAACGGAGGAAACGGCCTTGTGTTCGACCGGCCACGTTCAAAACAGGATCATGTTCATCGGGAGGGGTCTGGCGTACCGCAAAATGGAGGAAACGGACCTCCTACGGTCGAAACGGGGGTCCTGTTGATTGGGAGGGGTGTGGCGTACCGCAAAACGGAGGAAACGGACTTGTGTTGGAGCGCTACGGTCAAAACGGGGTCCTGTTCATCAGGAGGGGTGTGGCGTACCGCAAAACGGGACTCCACAGGATACTGTTCATCTCCACCGTCGACCCCCTCCAGCCTCCACGGGCTACTGTTCATCCACCGTCGACCTCCTCCAGTCTCCACCTGCGACTGTTCATCCACGGGCTCCTGTTCATCCTGCCTCCACCGCGCGCTACTCCACCGGCTACTGTTCAACCAGCCCTCTCCATGGGCTCCTGTTCAACCACCCCTCCACGGGCTACTATTCATCCAGCCCTCCACCGTCTACTGTTCATCCTGCCCTCCACGGGGTGGTCCTGTTCATCCTGCCCTCCACGGTGTCCTGTTCATCCAGCCCCAACCGGCTCGAACGATCGAGGTCCTGTTCATCCACCCCCACCGGGAACTATTCATCCAAACCCCCCAGCAACACTCACTGTTCATCCAAAGGCAACGCCACGGGGTCCTTTTCATCCACCCCCATCGGGAAATGTTCATCCAAACCCCCCCAGCAATGCTCACTGTTCATCCAGAGGCAGCATCGATCGGCTTCAGTTAGCAGCAGTAGCGAAGGAATCGCTCGATCGGGTTCAGTTAACAGCCATCGATCGATCGCTCGGGTTCAGTAACGCGTAGCCTGCAGTGCAATCGCTCGGGTTCAGTTAGAGCCCAACGCCTCGCTCGGGTTCAGTTAGAGCCCAACGCCTCGCACACACACGCGTACGTACGAGAGAAACGCGCATCGCTCGGCCCCCGACCACCCACCGTAACCGGGGACTCCCTGATATTTTCCGCGCCCTCGCTTCTACCATGGTTTTTTCCATCATGGACGGCCCAAAGAATGTCATGCAGCTGTGTCTCCGGCCCACCCAGGATGAAAAGCCCATTTTCTGTCATGATTTTTTGACATAGAAGTAGGACCCCACCAAATCTATGATGATACCGGGTTTTGTCACAATTATCGTCATAGAAGTGTCATAAGTATGACAGAAAAGATTTTTGTTCGGCCCAAAATGTCACGGATGTTTCTTTTTTTTGTAGTGTAGGGCCTCCTAGGCGTCCCCCTTGATGGTGAGGACGCCCTTGCTTCCAGGCATCTTCATGAGGTTATAGGCCGGATGGGTTGCTGCCATGAACTGGGCCAGTGCTGGGTACCCAAGGATGGCGTTGTACGGAAGGCCGATGCGGGTGATGTCGAAGTCGACCAGTTCGGTGCGGTAGTTGTCGCGCGTGCCAAAGGTGACGGGGAGGCGGATCTACCCCAAGGAGTGGGCGGTGCCGCCGCCAACTCCTGAGAAAGGCTTGCTGAGGCTGAGCCGCTCGAGCGGCACATGAAGAAGGCTGAAGGCCTCCACGGAGAGCACGTTGAGGCCGGCGCCGCCGTCGATGAGGGTCTTGGTGACGGCCACATTGCAGATGGTGGGCGCGCAAAGCATCGGGAGCATACCCGAGACGGCGGTGGTGATGGGGTTGTCTTCTGAGTCAAAGGTAAGGTTGGCTTTGGGCGCAGCCCAGCCCGGCGGAGCCCCCGAGCGCTTGGAGGTGGCGCCGATCTGGCGAAGGAATGGCTTGACATGGCGATCTGAAGGCTGTGCTTGAGAGCCGCCTAGCAGGGCCACGACCGTGTGGTGCGCTGGTGCCGCGTAGCGCGCAGTGAAGAGGTCGCGCAGCTCCTCCCAAGATGCCACCGTGGATCCGGGGAGGTTGAGCAGCCAGGCGCGCGGCGCGCCGGTGAGGGCCACGGGAAACTAGTTGGCCATGACCTTGTCGTCGCCCCCGGCCTCGAGGACGGCCTCCTCGTACGCCAGCAGGAAAACTGTCGGGTCCGCCGCATCATCGTAGCGCGGCGGCATCTTGATACGTCTCCAACGTATCTATAATTTATGAAGTATTCATGCTATTATATTATCTATTTTGGATGTTTATGGGCTTTATTAAACACTTTTATATTATTTTTGGGACTAACCTATTAACCCAGAGCCCAGTGCCAGTTTCTGTTTTTCCCTTGTTTCAGTGTTTCGCAGAAAAGGAATATCAAACGGAGTCCAAACGGAATAAAACCTTCGGGAGAGTTATTTTTGGAACGGAAGCAATCCAGGAGACTTGGAGTGCACGTCAGGGGATCAATGAGGAGAGCACGAGGCAGGGGGTGCGCCCACCCCCCCTAGCGCGCCCTCCACCCTCGTGGGCCCCTCGTGGCTCCCCTGACGTATTTCTTCCTCCTATATATACCAATATACCCTAAAACCATCGGGGAACAGAATAGATCGGGAGTTCCGCCGCCGCAAGCCTCTGTAGCCACCAAAAACCAATCGGGACCCCGTTCCGGCACCCTGCCGGAGGGGGGAACCCTCACCTATGGCCATCTTCATCATCCCGGTGCTCTCCATGACGAGGAGGGAGTAGTTCACCCTCGGGGCTGAGGGTATGTACCAGTAGCTATGTGTTTGATCTCTCTCTCTCGTGTTCTTGAGATGATATGATCTTGATGTATCGCGAGCTTTGCTATTTTAGTTGGATCTTATGATGTTTCTCCCCCTCTAATCTCTTGTAATGGATTGAGTTTTCCCTTTGAAGTAATCTTATCGGATTGAGTCTTTAAGGATTTGAGAACACTTGATGTATGTCTTGCCGTGCTTATCTGTGGTGACAATGGGATATCACGTGATTCACTTGATGTATGTTTTGGTGATCAACTTGCGGGTTCCGCCCGTGAAGCTATGCATAGGGGTTGGCACACGTTTTTGTCTTGACTCTCCGGTATTGGAGTATCTAGGTGACATTAGGGTTTTGGTTGATATGTGTCTTAAGGTGTTATTCTAGTACGAACTCTTGAATAGATCGATCCGAAAGAATAACTTTGAGGTGGTTTCGTACCCTACAATAATCTCTTTGTTTGTTCTCCGCTATTAGTGACTTTGGAGTGACTCTTTGTTGCATGTTGAGGGATAGTTATATGATCCAATTATGTTATTATTGTTGAGAGAACTTGCACTAGTGATAGTATGAACCCTAGGCCTTGTTTCCTAGCATTGCAATACCGTTTTCGCTCACTTTTATCGCTTGCTACCTTGCTGTTTTTATATTTTCAGATTACAAAAACCTTTATCTACCATCCATATTGCACTTGTATCACCATCTCTATGCCGAACTAGTGCACCTATACAATTTACCATTGTATTGGGTGTGTTGGGGACACAAGAGACTCTTTGTTATTTGGTTGCAGGGTTGTTTGAGAGAGACCATCTTCATCCTACGCCTCCCACAGATTGATAAACCTTAGGTCATCCACTTGAGGGATATTTGCTACTGTCCTACAAACCTCTGCACTTGGAGGCCCAACAACGTCTAAAAGAAGAAGGTTGTGTAGTAGACATCAAGCTCTTTTCTGGCGCCGTTGCCGGGGAGGTGAGTGCTTGAAGGTATATCTTTAGATTTTTTAATATCTTTCGTGAGAATGATGGAAAGGAAAATTGTGCTCAAGTACTAGAAGAAGAATTACATAGAATGCTTAGCATAAAATATGTGAATGATGAGCATGATTGCAATGTTGTTAGTATGAATTCTTTGAATACCCATGATGCTAATGATATGCAAAGCCACAAGCTTGGGGATGCTATGTTTGATGAATATGATATTTTTAGTCCCCCAAGTTTTGATGTGCAAATTTATTATGATGAAAGCATGCCCCCTATCTATGATGATTATTGTCATGACACGTATGCTATAAAGAATAATCATAACCATGAAACTTGTCATCTTGATCTTAATTTTCAATCACATGATAGTTATTTTGTTGAGGTTGCTCCCACTATTATTCATGAGAAGAAATTTGCTTATGTGGAGAGTAATAAAAATTCTATGCTTGTAGATCATGAAAAGAATGCTTTAGGTACTGGTTATATTGTTTAATTCATTCATGATGCTACTGAAAATTATTATGAGGGAGGAATGTATGCTTGTAGGAATTGCAATAATATCAAGTTTCCTCTCTATGTGCTTAAAGTTTTGAAGTTATACTTGTTTTGCCTTCCTATGCTAGTTGATTATTGTGCCCATAAGTTGTTTTCTCACAAAATCCCTATGCATAGGAAGTGGGTTAGACTTAAATGTGCTAGTCATATTCTTCATGATGCTCTCTTTATGTTTCAATTCTTATCTTTTATGCGAGCATCATTGAAATCATCATGCCTAGCTAGGGGCGTTAAACGTTAGCGCTTGTTGGGAGGCAACCCAATTTTTATTTTTGTTCTTTCTTTTTGGTTCTGTTTAGTAATAAATAAATCATATAGTCTCTGGTTAGATGTGGTTTTATGTTTTAATTAGTGTTTTTGCCAAGTAAGACCTATAGGATCTTCTTGGATGATAGTTATTTGATCTTGCTGAAAATTCCAGAAACTTTCTGTTCACGAAAACAATTGTTTAAAATCACCAGAACGTGATAAAATACTTATTCCAATTGAAGCAGATCAATAATCAAATTATCTAGGTCTTCCTATTTTTGTAGAATTTTTGGAGTTACAGAAGTTTGCGTTAGTTACAGATTACTACATACTGTTCTGTTTTTGACAGATTCTGTTTTTCGTGTGTTGTTTGCTTATTTTGATGAATCTATGGCTAGTAAAATAGTTTATAAACCATAGAGAAGTTGGAATACAGTAGATTTAACACCAATACAAATAAATAATGAGTTCATTACAGTACCTTTAAGTGGTGTTTTGTTTTCTTTCGCTAACGGAGCTCACGAGATTTTCTGTTAAGTTTTGTGTTGTGGAGTTTTCAAGTTTTGGGTAAAGATTCGATGGACTATGGAATAAGGAGTGACAAGAGCCTAAGCTTGGGGATGCCCAAGTCACCCCAAGGTAATATTCAAGGACAACCAAGAGCCTAAGCTTGGGGATGCCCCGGATGGCGTCCCCTCTTTCGTCTTCGTTCATCGGTAACTTTACTTGGAGCTATATTTTCATTCACCACATGATATGTGTTTTGCTTGGAGCGTCATTTCATTTTCTTTAGATTTGCTTGCTGTTTGAATAAAATACCAAGATCTGAAATTCTTAAATGAGAGAGAGTCTTCACAAAGCTACATAATTATTTAACTACTCATTGATCTTCACTTATATCTTTTTGGAGTAGTTTGTCATTTACTCATGTGCTTCGCTTATATCCTATGAGTAAATGGTTGAATGATTTGAATGTCATAAATCTAAAATTATATATGTTTCATATGCCTTTCCCATGGGGAGTAATGCCTTCACATATAAGAAGTAGAGGTGGTAAATTTTTTGAAGGTTAGCAAACATTGTATTGGTCACTTGAACAATTCATGAAAGAATATTGAAGGAAGAGAGATTTCACATATAAATATACTATCTTGGACATCTTCTATGATTGTGAGCCCCATTAATTATTTTCAAAACTGAGTAAAGTAGTTTAAGTTGGACAAGGAAGACAACATAATGAGTTATGCTTGGGTATATTTGTATAGAAGTTATATTGTTATGGATCCTCTAACATGTGATGCTTGCTATTTAGAATCCTTTGCTAGCCAAAATATCTGTACTAAGCGGGAATACTGCTTGTGCATCCAAATTCCTTGAACCAAGTTTCTTCCATGAGTGTCCACCATATCTACCTATATGTGGTATTTACCTGCCGTTCCAAGTAAATTTGCATGTGCCAAACTCTCAACCTTCAAATAATAATCTGTTTTGTATGCCCGAATCGCTCATGTAGCGACTAGGGGCTGTCAGTATCTTCCATGCTAGGTGGGTTATTCTCACGATGAGTGGACTCCGCTCATCATTCATGAGAAAATGGCTGGTAACTGGGATGCCCAGTCCTATGATCAAAAGATCAAAAACAAATTCACAAATAATTTAAACAAAACTTCCCCAGGAATGTTGATAGTTGGACGGCACCCATTGTTTCGGACAAGCCGTGGAGTGTGAATGTTGGTGGAGGGGGAGTAAAAACTTTACCTTTCTACGTGGGAACCGCCTATAATGTATGTAGTATGGAAGATATTGGGAACTCTTGGTCGTTATGTTGACAATGAAAGCATACCTCTCAAAATTATTTTCATCTCTGTTTTAGCTTCGAGCTCTGGCACCTCTGCAAATCCCTGCTTCCCTCTGCGAAGGGCCTATCTTTTACTTTTATGCAAGAGTTAGTAGTATTCCTTCTCTTTCCAACCTACTCTTTAGTTGGCAAGCATCATGTGATGGAAAGATCTAAGCATATATGGCCATTCAAATATATTTGATCATGAATTATTACTGTTGACATTACCCTTGAGGTAAAAGGTTGGGAGGCGAAACATTAAGCCCCTATCTTTCTCTGTGTTTGATGAATACTATTTGTTCTAAAAATATGCTTTGAGTGGTAGGAATCATGGAAGACTAAATGATAGTTGAGTATGTGAAGTTTGCTGAATCAAAGCTCTGACATAGACTCTTCCTGAAAATAAGATGAATTGTAATTGTTTGATGACGGGGGGGGGGGGGGGGGGGGGGGGGGGGGGGGGGGGGGGGGGGGGGGGGGGGGGGGGGGGGGGGGGGGGGGGGGGGGGGGGGGGGGGGGGGGGGGGGGGGGGGGGGGGGGGGGGGGGGGGGGGGGGGGGGGGGGGGGGGGGGGGGGGGGGGGGGGGGGGGGGGGGGGGGGGGGGGGGGGGGGGGGGGGGGGGGGGGGGGGGGGGGGGGGGGGGGGGGGGGGGGGGGGGGGGGGGGGGGGGGGGGGGGGGGGGGGGGGGGGGGGGGGGGGGGGGGGGGGGGGGGGGGGGGGGGGGGGGGGGGGGGGGGGGGGGGGGGGGGGGGGGGGGGGGGGGGGGGGGGGGGGGGGGGGGGGGGGGGGGGGGGGGGGGGGGGGGGGGGGGGGGGGGGGGGGGGGGGGGGGGGGGGGGGGGGGGGGGGGGGGGGGGGGGGGGGGGGGGGGGGGGGGGGGGGGGGGGGGGGGGGGGGGGGGGGGGGGGGGGGGGGGGGGGGGGGGGGGGGGGGGGGGGGGGGGGGGGGGGGGGGGGGGGGGGGGGGGGGGGGGGGGGGGGGGGGGGGGGGGGGGGGGGGGGGGGGGGGGGGGGGGGGGGGGGGGGGGGGGGGGGGGGGGGGGGGGGGGGGGGGGGGGGGGGGGGGGGGGGGGGGGGGGGGGGGGGGGGGGGGGGGGGGGGGGGGGGGGGGGGGGGGGGGGGGGGGGGGGGGGGGGGGGGGGGGGGGGGGGGGGGGGGGGGGGGGGGGGGGGGGGGGGGGGGGGGGGGGGGGGGGGGGGGGGGGGGGGGGGGGGGGGGGGGGGGGGGGGGGGGGGGGGGGGGGGGGGGGGGGGGGGGGGGGGGGGGGGGGGGGGGGGGGGGGGGGGGGGGGGGGGGGGGGGGGGGGGGGGGGGGGGGGGGGGGGGGGGGGGGGGGGGGGGGGGGGGGGGGGGGGGGGGGGGGGGGGGGGGGGGGGGGGGGGGGGGGGGGGGGGGGGGGGGGGGGGGGGGGGGGGGGGGGGGGGGGGGGGGGGGGGGGGGGGGGGGGGGGGGGGGGGGGGGGGGGGGGGGGGGGGGGGGGGGGGGGGGGGGGGGGGGGGGGGGGGGGGGGGGGGGGGGGGGGGGGGGGGGGGGGGGGGGGGGGGGGGGGGGGGGGGGGGGGGGGGGGGGGGGGGGGGGGGGGGGGGGGGGGGGGGGGGGGGGGGGGGGGGGGGGGGGGGGGGGGGGGGGGGGGGGGGGGGGGGGGGGGGGGGGGGGGGGGGGGGGGGGGGGGGGGGGGGGGGGGGGGGGGGGGGGGGGGGGGGGGGGGGGGGGGGGGGGGGGGGGGGGGGGGGGGGGGGGGGGGGGGGGGGGGGGGGGGAGTGTCCACCATATCTACCTATATGTGGTATTTACCTGCCGTTCCAAGTAAATTTGCATGTGCCAAACTCTAAACCTTCAAATAATAATCTGTTTTGTATGCCCCAATCGCTCATGTAGCGACTAGGGGCTGTCAGTATCTTCCATGCTAGGTGGGTTATTCTCACGATGAGTGGACCCCGCTCATCATTCACGAGAAAATGGCTGGTAACTGGGGTGCCCAGTCCTATGATCAAAAGATCAAAAAAAATCGCAAATAATTTAAACAAAACTCCCCCAGGAATGTTGATAGTTGGACGGCACCCGTTGTTTCGGATAAGCCGTGGAGTGTGAATGTTGGTGGAGGGGGAGTAAAAATTTTACCTTTCTGCGTGGGAACCGCCTATATGATGTATCTAGTTTGGAAGATATTGGGAACTCTTGGTCGTTATGTTGACAATAAAAGCATACCTCTCAAAATTATTTTCATCTCGTTCGCCAGCAGGAAAACTGTCGGGTCCGCCGCGCCGTCGTAGCGCGGCGGCATCTTGATATGTCTCGAACGTATCTATAATTTATGAAGTATTCATGCTATTATATTATCTGTTTTGGATGTTTATGGGCTTTATTAAACACTTTATATTATTTTTGGGACTAACCTATTAACCTAGAGCCCAGTGCCAGTTTCTGTTTTTCCCTTGTTTCAGTGTTTCGCAGAAAAGGGATATCAAACGGAGTCCAAACGGAATAAACCTTCGGGAGAGTTATTTTTGGAACGGAAGCAATCCAGGAGACTTGGAGTGCACGTCAGGGGATCAACGAGGAGAGCACGAGGCAGGGGGGGGCGCCCTCCACCCTCGTGGGCCCCTCGTGGCTCCCCTGACGTATTTCTTCCTCCTATATATACCAATATATCCTAAAACCATCGGGGAACAGAATAGATTGGGAGTTCCGCCGCCGCAAGCCTCTGTAGCCACCAAAAACCAATCGGGACCCCGTTCCGGCACCCTGCCGGAGGGGGGAACCCTCACCTGTGGCCATCTTCATCATCCCGGCGCTCTCCATGACGAGGAGGGAGTAGTTCACCCTCGGGGCTGAGGGTATGTACCAGTAGCTATGTGTTTGATCTCTCTCTCTCGTGTTCTTGAGATGATACAATCTTGATGTATCGCGAGCTTTGCTATTTTAGTTGGATCTTATGATGTTTCTCCCCCTCTACTCTCTTGTAATGGATTGAGTTTTCCCTTTGAAGTAATCTTATCGGATTGAGTCTTTAAGGATTTGAGAACACTTGATGTATGTCTTGCCGTGCTTATCTGTGGTGACAATGGGATATCACATGATTCACTTGATGTATGTTTTGGTGATCAACTTGCGGGTTCCGCCCATGAACCTATGCATAGGGGTTGGCACACGTTTTCGTCTTGACTCTCCGGTAGAAACTTTGGGGCATTCTTTGAAGTACTTTGTGTTGGTTTGAATAGATGAATCTGAGATTGTGTGATGCATATCGTATAATCATACCCACGGATACTTGAGGTGAAATTGGAGTATCTAGGTGACATTAGGGTTTTGGTTGATATGTGTCTTAAGGTGTTATTCTAGTACGAACTCTTGAATAGATCGATCCGAAAGAATAACTTTGAGGTGGTTTCGTACCCTACAATAATCTGCTCGTTTGTTCTCCGCTATTAGTGACTTTGGAGTGACTCTTTGTTGCATGTTGAGGGATAGTTATATGATCCAATTATGTTATTATTGTTGAGAGAACTTGCACTAGTGAAAGTATGAACCCTAGGCCTTGTTTCCTACCATTGCAATACCATTTTCGCTCACTTTTATCGCTTGCTTCCTTGCTGTTTTTATATTTTCAGATTACAAAAACCTTTATCTACCATCCATATTGCACTTGTATCACCATCTCTTCGCCGAACTAGTGCACCTATACAATTTACCATTGTATTGGGTGTGTTGGGGACACAAGAGACTGTTTGTTATTTGGTTGCAGGGTTGTTTGAGAGAGACCATCTTCATCCTACGCCTCCCACGGATTGATAAACCTTAGGTCATCCACTTGAGGGAAATTTGCTACTGTCCTACAAACCTCTTCACTTGGAGGCCGAACAACGTCTACAAGAAGAAGGTTGTGTAGTAGACATCACATCTCCGGCTTGAACTTGGGTGGCCACTGCACCCGCCGAAGGGCGGGGGCCAGGGCTCGGAGCCCCCTGGCCCCGTCGTCGGCGCCGGCCGTCGGAGCCGGTAGCGAGGCGCCTGCCATGAGGGCGGAGCAAGGTGGTGGCGGAGCGTAGATTGGCGAAGGGAAGCTACGGCGCACCCCTACCTGGCGCGCCAAATGTCGGATCACGGGTTTCGGCAAAACCCTTAAGGTTCAAACTCTGGGGTGCGCGCGAAGTTCTTTCCCTCCTACCGATCCACGCCCTAGCTTGCTAAGATCTCGCGGACGAACTCAATGAACTCACAACACAAGAGACACAAGATTTATACTGGTTCGGGCCACCGTTGTGGTGTAATACCCTGATCCAGTGTGGTGGTGGTGGATTGCCTCTTGGGCTAATGATGAACAGTACAAGGGGAAGAACAGCCTCCTGAGGTTGAGGTGTTCTTGTGCTTGGTGTGTGGCTAAGGATCAGATGAGATGCCTCTGAATGAGTCCTCCTCTACGGTGGTGGCTAGTTCTACTTATATAGGCCCTGGTCCTCTTCCCAAATATTGAGCGGGAAGGGAGCCAACAACAGCCAATTTGAAAGGGGACAGCTAGTACAGCATATCCTGACAAAAGTGGTCTTCGACTGCAAAAGGCTCTGGTGGTGACGCCACCTTGGGCTCCATGGTGACCTCCGTCTTGCCATCCTGCTGGTCTTGGTCTCATTGCACCGATATGGAAACCTTTGCTTGACACCTCTGTACTCCGCGCCTGCGCTTGCCTCCTTAGCACCAGAGAGGAAACAAGGACGCTGCGTGTGCTGGTGCCCGCCTGGCGCCCGCCTGATCTTGATCGTCATGGCTCACGTCACGAGAACCTCGCGAGGTTTGCCTTGCCTTGATCTCTCCGCCCCTAACGAGCCAACCTGGTGAGGCCGCTCCTGAGGAGGTCTTGAGTCGCCCTCCTCGTGAGGCTTGGCCCCTCGCGAGGGTCTTGAATGCCTTGTTGATGAAGATGGGCCGTACAGGCCTGCTAGCACAGCCACGCCATGGGCCGCAGGCAGGCAAGTCTGGCGACCCCCGTTCCCAGAACGCTGACATAATTCTTTTTACTCCTTATCCCCTTCGTCGCTCTGGTGAGGACTCCTGACGTAGATGTTTTGACATCACTCTCCTCTTTTTCACTCAATTTTTTTTAGGATCACGCGGATATCTTGGAATTGGTCTGATATCATTGTGACGGGAATTCTGTCTTGGTGCCTCCTGACATATATTTAGGGGTTGTGGCAGTGTCCCGGGGAGTTGAGGTCCAAGGTGTTTTTGTCAAAGTGCTTATCGTTTCAGTTCCGGAATACCAGAGGACGCCGACATCGAAAACGCTTCTATACTCTTTGTGGTGAGATTAGTTTGACGACACCCAGTATTGGGGAGAGCGATCAGATGTATTGCCACAGCTAGTATATCGGATGTTTTCGAAGGTCTGAGGTACACGATTTCCGAGGTTTTCTTGGTTATGTGTTGACGGATGGATACATTTGGACTGTAGGATTTGTTAGTTGTGTGAGATATTTGTGCCTCCCTGTATCCCCAACACCAGATTGCATAACCAGAAAGTTTCAGGAGTTCATAGGTGGGAATTCAAGTAGTTACCCAGGATTTCTTTTCAACAGCTGTATGATTTGAGATTGGGGTCCAACGTCTAGTGGTTCGTTTTTCACGGTCGATTTACAGCGGTCGCGAGACATCTTAAAGAATCCTTGGCTATGCCGATTCGGGGACGTCTTGTTTGTCATTCGTGATGTCCGATGTACGTCATGCCCGTGGGGCCTCATCGCGAACACTTTGGGCGAAATCTCTATCATATGTTTGTTTCTGGCTTATTTCCGCAAGCCAAATCCTTTGTTTGTTTTGAGTTGTGGTATTCGAGTTGCTTCAATGTCAAGTGTTGATTCCATACCTTCCCTAAGATGTGTTCTCATATTTCTATGTGAGTGCTAATCTTTCTTGATCATCGAGATTGTCATGTCAATTCTTTTCCAACTAGTGCCCGTTTCATCCGTCCCAAGTTTCCTTTGTTTTTCCCGCCATCCCACCCTTTTTCTTCAAGGACTCAGATTTCTTAATCAAGTATCCATCTTATGGATGTGAAGTTTCTTCATTCTTTCCTTCAATGTTCTTATCCGGTGATTGTCATGAAGATGCTCAGGAGCTTCAAGTTTATCATTCTTCATTCTCTTTTCTTCTCCGGTGGACTAAATGCAAGCTTCCGATGTTGATCATATCCCTTTCTCCTTTTCAAATGCTTTCCCATGCCGGTGCACCTCTTAATCGCTCATCTCTCTCTATTCATATCCGAAGTGCCGAAGATATCTCAGAAGATTTGTGTCTCCATTATCAATCCGTTCAACCTATTTCGAGGTTGTTATCTCATTCAAGCCATTTAATTCAACCAGTGTAATCTCTCTTTTCAAGCAATCTTTTCCAACGGTGTTTCTTTTGAGTGGGCCCTAACCCACAGGTCTTTTCCTAGGATCTTACCTGACTCTTCTAATTTTTTTCAGAGTTATTCTCAAATTCTTTTCAAAGTTTGACGTAAGAATGAATTCGCATCAGTCAATTACCTTCTCCAAGATCACTTTCAAATTATTTTCATCGTTGGTTCGACCTTTCTATTCCTCATTGTTTTGAAGTGTATCTAAAATTCATGGTGGTGTTTCTCGTCATCATTCTCGGATTTTGAAGACCGAAGAAGAGTTCCTCTTAAATCCTTACCCGTTCTTCCAAAGATGCGTAGTTCAAGCTTGATGCCATCCTCTCATAATTGTTTTCGATTGTGAGAATTCTTTTCACCCATCCGACACATTTCAGGAGTTTCTTTCCTTTCTCGATCATCCGAAGGCCATCATTTCTGAATATTACCCATTCTCAGCTTTCAGCTCTCCTGCTCCAAATCTTATCGGTGCATCGTTTAAGTGTTCTCTAGTCAGCTTGTCATCTCTTCATTCTCTTGTATCTAGATTTCTCAAGTATCTTTATTCATTTTCTAATTCTTCCTGGTGATTTGTGCTCTTTTCTTCATGTGTTTCAAATTCTCACGGTGGTTCGTTCAAGATTCCTCCTCCTTTGCTATCGTATCAATCAAGTCATTCTTTCCAAATCCTACCGGTGATTTGTTGAAGACCTTCCCAAGTTTGTGCTATATCTCTCCTTAATCCTTCTCAATGAGAATAAGTAGTATGCCAAATCCGTTGCTTGTCATCAATTTAAGTTGATGAAGGATAAGCATAATGTAATTCTTATTCTTGTTTCATCGAGTAAATTCAATTCCTTATTCCAGAGATTCATCAAAATTCTTGGTTTCAATTGTTTCATCTTTGTTTTTTCCGGAGTTCCAATTTTTCTCGGTTATATCATCGTGAAGCTCCATCCAATCATTGCAAGGCCTCAATATTGTTCACTTTAACCTTCAATTCTTTTATGTTATCATTTCCTATCCGGAGTTCTTCATGGAGGCTCAACATGGTGGTTCATCAAGGATTTAGTTCATTCTTCAAGTGTTCATCAAGATTCGTGTTTGAGGAGTTCAAGCATTCTTCATCTTGCATTCCGAAGTGCAATTCTTTCTATCTTGTCTTTTGAGGTGGTGTTATGTCATTCTTGATAATTTCCCTTCGTGTTCATGATTCACAGGTTTTCAAGAATGACATATTTAAATCCATCATTTTCTCTTCGTTCAAGAGATCTTTTCAACCAATCAATCTTTTTGTTGTAGTTATATTGGGTTATATTTCACCTACAGCCTTCCCTAAGGAATGTAGCTATTTGTGGTGCTTATTAATAATCCAATTATCTCCTTCTCATCTCGGTGAAGAAGTTTTGCTTCTCTTCGTTCATCTCAACCAATCAATTATTTTCGTTAGTGGCAGAATTTCACCTCAAGTTTTGAGATGTTTTCCATAGGCCCACAACAAGCATATTCATTTCGTTGTGATTTTCCAACAACTCCATTGAATCCTTCTCTGTCAGGATCCTTTTCAAATTTAGTCGTGGTAGTTGTCATTTTTGTCTCCATTCTTTTCATTCCTTTATTTCATTTCTTCCGGAGGCTTTGCGTTGTTGCCCTCGTCAAGTATCATCCCATCTTCTCGTTTTGTCAAGATCATGTTCTTCCCTTGCTCACCCATTTAATCAGAGTGCGGTGTTCTCTTTGCAAGTTCTTTTCATCTTATCAGGATTTTCTTCTCTTTCCTACCGAAGTGTTGCCCAAATTCTATCCTTCTCATTCGTTGTCTATCTCATTTTAACTGGAGTGGCTTCAAATTCTTTCTTGACCATTGAGCTCGTCATTCATCTCTTTGCAACCTCCAAGTTTCCCATGGTGTTTTTTTGTTCCCTCTTTTATAACGAAGTGCTTTCAACTTCGTTCATCTCATTTGTCTTCTTTCTTTCAAGTTGTTAAACCTCTCAAGGTTCGTGGTTTCTCTCGTTTGTCAAAGAAGCAACTTTGTTTTACCTATTTCTCTTCCTCTTCTCTCCGGTGCCATCCCTAGATCTCGGGGCGAGATCTCTTGTAAGTGGAGGAGAGTTGTAACGACCCGAGACCGACGCTCCAGGTGCCTTCCATGTATTCCGAGTTTCGCCGTGTGTTTTATTTGTTTGTTGTATTCATCATGGCAACATATGCATTGCATCCGCATGTTTTCATAAAACTCGCATCCGCTCGTACTTGCCGCTTCTTTCTTGTCTCTGTTGACCGCCTCTCAGATCAACCAGACCGCTCTCTTCTCTCTCATGTGTGAGCCCTTCAAATCCTCTTGTCTTCGTCGACCTCTCTCAGAACCCCTCGCGCGCTTCCGAAAGCTGTCCCGAACCCGACCCGGGCTGTCGTTACCGATGGGTCCGGATCATCCCCAAACATCCCTAAAATATCTTCGGTTCTTTGTTAGACCGTCCTAGTCTATTTTTCCCAGGCCGTTCGATTACGATCGGAGGGTCCAGGTAACCCCTACCCTAATCTCCTACCTATATAAACAGTTTAACCCTAAATCCTAGGGGCCTTGTCCCATCAATCCTGCCGGCGCCGCCGCTCCTCCTATCTCTTCTTCCTTGGGATCCATCCCGCATCCACCTCGGTTTCAGCCGCCAGCCAACCAGCGCCGATCCCTCCCGATCCACCAACCAGAGCACCTGCACCCTCCTCCCTCCTCGAGCCCGAGGCCATGCCTCCTCTGCTCGAGCTCCACCGCAAACCCTTCGACCAGTAGCTGAGCTATGTCGCCCTCTTCCCTCCTTGCCGTACCTCCTCACTCAATCCCTCTCCTGACCTCTTTTTCCCTCTCATGGTTCAAGAGCAACAGGAGTCCTGCCAAGGCCGTCTGAACCCCCCTACTGCATCGCGCTGCCGTTGGGACCTCGGCTCCACCACCAGACCCGGACGGCCTTCGCTGCCCTTGCCCGTTCCTGGCCGGATCCCGCCGGCAGGGCCCCGTCCCCGCTCCCGGTGGCCACATCCCGCTCGTCCCAGACCTTCCCTGCTTCACCAAGTCCACTGTCGCCGGCGACAACTGCAGTAGCAGGTCATGCTGCCGGCCTCCTCCCTACCTCGCCTGGTGCTCAAGCACCACCGCGCCGCCCTACCTTCCCGTCCTTCCTCTCCCTTCTGCTCCTTCTCATATCTCTCTCTCTCTCTCTGTCTGCTCGTGCAGGGAGCCCTACATGGTGTCCATGGAGTTTTCAGGCAGCAGTAGCCGCCTCAAGCTCGTCCTCCGGCCAGATCCGGGCCCTGTCGACCCCACCATCTCGCCTACGTCCGCCATCCCAGTCTAGTTCTGACCAGTCCCCGCTGAGGCCGCCTCGCCGGAGCTCCTGCCGCATCGCGCTGCAGCCATTGACAGCTGTCTGCATCGCCCCTCGCCTCCCCTGCTCGCACGACCCCGTGCGTTGACCGCGCCCTGCTTCTCCAGTCGACAGGCCAGCCAGCTTCCAAGGCCAGCCAGCCACACCGACTGGGCTTCAGCCCATGGTGAGGTGCCTGCCAGCTCCTATTCCAGATTTGGCCCGACTCATGTTTTTTTTCCGCGGAACGAGTTTAGCTATTTTATCCAGAGACTGCCAGTTTTGCAGAAAAATCCTTCATGTTCATGCATTAATAACTCTTGAACCGTGCATCGGATTGAAATGATTTAAATATGTAAAATGCTCAGAATTTCATGTACTTTTATAACATGCTGCTTTCATTCATGTTTAAAATGTTTAAACTTGCTGCTTGTTTAAATTTGCATAAATGCCACGCTAAAATGATTTATTTCATAACTAAATAACCGTAGCTCCGAATTAAATAAACTTTATATGTAAATGGGGTGGAATAATGCATAGTTTAACATGGTGGCATTAATTTGCATGTTTAACAACTCTAAAATATGGTTTAGGGCAGAACAGTACCAAATCCAAGATATGCACATGGGGATTTTTCAGAATTGTTGTTTGTCATTCCGGCCTCATTTAAACTTGCCTAAATAGTTAGTTTACTTATGTTTCACCTCTTGCCATGTTAACCAACATTTAATCTGTTCTTGTTCATAAACCAGAGCGAACTAAATAATTGAACGTGGTGTTTCATCATTATGCAACTCGTTGCATATCGAGCTCCACTTAATTTGTAGTGTTGTTTGCTGCACTTTGCCATGCCATGAATCATTAAACTGGACATGCATCATACTTGGTTACGCATCATGTCATGTTTATGTGATGGTTGTTTACCATGTTGTTTGCTTCTTTCCAATTGTGCTCCTTCTCGATAGTTTCTGTTTCGTTGCGATCGTGAGAATTCATTCGACTACGCCCGTTCGTCTTCTTCATGGACTCGTTCTTCTTCCTAGCGGGATTTCAGGCAAGATGACTGTTACCTTGGATCTCACTACTATGTTTGCTATGCTAGTTATCTTGATGCTATCGCTATGTCGCGCTACCTACCACATGTTTATCAAGCCTCCCAAAATTGCCATGATAGCCTCTAACCTTTTCCACAATCCTAGCAAACCGTTGTTTGGCTATGTTATCGCTTTGCTCAGCCCCTCTTATAGCGTTGCTAGTTGCAGGTGCAGTGCAGGTTGTTCCATGTTGGGACATGGATAACATGGGATATCACAGTATCTCTTATTTAATTAATGCATCTATATACTTGGTAAAGGGTGGAAGGCTTAGCCTTTTGCTTGGTGTTTTGTTGCACTCTTGTCGCCTTAGTTTCTGTCATATCGGTGTTATGTTCCTTGATTTTGCATCCCTAACACGATGAGGGTTTATGGGCCCCTCTTGACAGTTCACTTTGAATAAAACTCTTCCATCAAGACCCAACATTGGTTTTACCATTTGCCTAATAACAACTAAAACTTGCACAGGGACCGGCTAGCACCCGAGGATTCTTAATCAACCCCCGGGCCAATGCTCCTCATGAGTGTTGGTCCAAACTAGAGAACTGTGCGGAGCCGCCCCGGGGCAACCTGGGTTATTTTGGCACCTGTACGTGTAGCTCATCCGTCGTGGCCTAAGACGAGATACGCGCGGCTACTATCAGGGTGTCGGCACGTCGGGAGGTCTTGCTAGTTTTGTTTTACCATTGTCGAAATGTCTTGTGCACCGGGATTCCAAGTCTGATCGGGGGGGTCCCGAGATGGAGGATTGTCTCCGCGGATCGTGAGCTTGTCATGGGCTAAGTTGGGACACCCCTACAGGGTTTAATCTTTTGAAAGCCGTGCCCGCGGTTATGTGACAGATGGGAGTTTTTAATATTCGGTTGTAGAGAACTTGACACCAAATCCGAAATAAAATACACCAACCGCGTGTGTAACCGTGACTGTCTCTTTTCGACTGAGTCAAGAAGAGAACACTGTGGGGTTATGTTTGAACGTAAGTAGTTCAGGATCACTTCTTGATCATTACTAGTTTGCGATCGTTTGCGTAGTTTCTCATCTTATTCTTGTACTCGTAAGTTAGCCACCATACAATGCTTAGTGCTGCTGCAACCTCACCACTTATCCATTCCACACCCATTAAGCTTTGCTAGTCTTGTTACCCATGGTGATGGGATTGCTGAGTCCTTGTGGCTCACAGATTACTACAACAACAGTTGCAGGTACTGGTCAAGCAAAGCTTTGACGTGAGTGTGATGCTTGCTTGTTTGGAGTTCTTCTGCTTCTTCTTCTTCAATCAAGGGATAGGTTCCGGGTCGGGGAACCTGGGATTAGGAGGGCGGATGTCGTTCTTCTTTTTCGTTTGATTTCATCCGTAGTCGGATCCTGCTCTTCTGTATGATGGTTGCTATGTGTTGATGTATTGTTGTATGAATGTTGTAACTTATGGCGAGTGTAAGCCTTTATCCTGTATTCTCATCTATTCATTACATGGTATGTTGTAATGATATCCACCTTGCTATGCGCTCGAAATGCGGTTGTGCCCCAATCATGAATTCATCATGTCATTGGGACAGACCTTGGGCGCTACAGTCACGACCAAAATCTTTGCAGGCGATGACCACCTTTCATCAGGATAGGATGTAATATTTGTCTCCTTCAAATTTGGCCGTTGTGGGATCCCTTCCAACCTTCATTTTGGGGGATGAGGACCAAGGCCATGATAAATATAGCTTAGCCACTACCATAGAGTGACGGATCGATCGGACCATCCGAACCCTCACTAGCTCACACCAACACAAGAACAGACCTCCTAAGGTTGTTCTTCCTCTGTACTAGTTCATCCTCAGCCCACTGCGAGGCCAATCCACCACAAAGCAGGAGCAGGGTATTACACCGCAAGGTGGCCCAAACCTGGGTAAGCAGCAGTGTCCCTTTCCTTTCCCATTCGTCGAGCTAGGCCGTGAGATCGACAAGTTAGTAGACTGGGGAGATTGAGTTCTTCACACGCACCCCAGAGTTCGAATCTTTCTTCGGTCTGCGGAGCTCCGAATCCGACAACCATCGCCTCCCACCAAATCAACTTCTCCTGAAGCTAGTATGGCACCATAGAGGGGTCAATATAAGGCTAAGAAGCCAGTCGACCTAAAAACATAGGCGAGGAAGGAAAAAATGGCGAAACTTCAGAGAAATCACGTCTTCTTTGCGCCGGTGCTGACCCGCAGTGACTTGATGGACGGTATGCATATATGTGGGGAAAGAGACCACAACCCACACCATGACAGAAGTGCTTCCCGGCTCCATCAAAGCAAGAAAAGATAAATATCCTTTCTTCACCGCGTATCTTTATTGCGGGCTTGTAGCTCCATTCCCTGATTTCTTCTATCCGGTAGTGTTACTTGGATCCCCAGGTCTAGCACCAGGCAAATCTATCTGGAGGGCAATCTACACTTGAAGTAGAATGAGTGGCAAGCTGACTGGTGTTGGATCAAAGAGGACAATTTTCCAGATTTCTACAAACCCAATAAGAAGATGGTAGAGCATGATGAAGATTGGAGCTATTTTGATGCTCATGATGAAGATCTTGCCGCTCGTGATGAGAAGCTTGCTACCAAAGTTCACGGCAAGGATGAAGCCCTCCTTTCACAACAATCCCAAGAGCTCGAGCGAAATCACAAATAGGCGATTGAGGCTCAAGCTATGGATCACACCGACAAGATACAGGACGCCGTTAATGCTACTGAGTTTGCAGAAGCCACCAAGACTGAATTGTATGCTAAGGTAAAGAAGCTTGAGGAAGAACTTGCCGTCAGCAACAAGGAAGTCTTGGTGCTCAAAGTAGATAGAGAAAACACAACTCACACCTTGGCAGAGCTGCAAACCTCAATATCCGCTAAGAACCAAAAATGCACCGAGGATAAGCACAATATTGATGACCACAAGCTAAAGCTGACTACTTTGGATAAGTTTCTTGAAGGTGCCAAAGAGCGAGGGAATATCTTGTCGAAGGACCTTTGAAATGAGAAGGCTCTGCTTGAGAGTGCTACAAACACCTTTAATGATCTCAAAGGCACCTACAAGCTCTGGACCGACCATCTTGTGATGATTGCGCTGCACAACTATCTGATATTGGCTTGCTGGAATACCCCTTCTCCACCAATGAAAGGGACGCCGCTAGCGCCAGAATCACTTTATTCTTTGAAAGTCTTGTCAAGGCATTGGAGTAGCATGACGAAACTCGAGCTACATATCTTGCCAGCGAATCCCGCAGGCTTTGCCAAGTTGTCCTCTTCAAGGTGCTCGTCAAAGCGGTGTATCGGAACCTTGGCATTGATCTCACCAAAGTCTTCTCCAGCTTGAAGAAGGGAGCCGACACCAAGGCTGCCGAAGAATATGTCACGCCCATCACCGACAGGGTTGGCCAAATCCCTAGAACCGAGGGCCTGAATAGGCACTAGCCCCCTCCTATCATCTTGCCGCCAACGTAGGCCATGTAAAAGATAAATTTATCTTGAGTTAGAACTGCATCTGGTTCTGATGTAATATAATCTTGTGTTGATGAATAGATGTGTGCTATCTCCCTTTTCTTATTCTAACTTCACATTCTTTTTGTACCCCACGCTTGCCAGAAACTTGTCAGTGCGCACACTTTCGCCACAAGCGCTTGAGGAATGGATCCTTAGCAGCATGCCGAAATTGCCGCTGCCGGCAAGGTTACACTTGATGGTCACAACGCAATGACTTAAGTTGTTGAGCGGACTCGAAACAAAGTAAGAGCACAACTGATCATGACAGGGTTCTTTAGGTGTAGGTTTCTCATACAAAGGCTAGGATTGTTCAAGGAGAACCTGCAACTACAACAAATAATTTGTTTCAAAGTTTTTCAACTTAGCTTTTTCTTTGTTGTATTTCTTGTCGTAAAATGGTAACATGAATGTCACTTGGTGGTATCCACACCATCACTCCCCCTGGGAAACTTGCACGCAAGGAACCCCTCTATCCATTGAGAAAAAGAAAGAAGAGAAAAGAGGAGGCTGGAAACCTTGACGGCTCATTAATCATTTCATACAAGGCCAAATGTAACATAAAATCACATGAAAACATGCACTATTTAACATGTATATCGACAAGAGTTATGAAACACTCAGCTCTATTTCACTATGCACAGGGTCTATGCCTGGCTTTGTACAAAGGATTACATGTCTTGCCGATAAACTTCTACAAAAGGGGTTGCCGGGAGACCCGACAACTGCTCGTCATGGATAGAACTTGCAACGATGCTCAATGTTCCATGAGTTCTGCACCAGAGTGCCATCTTCGGTCTCTAGATGGACTGCGTCGGGTCTGGTGACTCGCACTACCTGATAAAGGCCTTCCCACATCGGCGTCAACTTGATTGATCCCTTACCAGACTGGATCCAATGAAGAACATGGTCACCTTCCTGACGGCTTCGGGCATGAACCTAGCGGCTATGGTAACGGCACAAAGCTTGCTGGTAACATGCAGCATGTACAACAACTCAAAGATGATCTCCCTCAAGGAGCGTAGCATCATCTTGCCATAGCTACTCTTGCTCATCTTCATCATAAGCGAGCACTCGAGGTGACCCTTACATTACTTCCATGGGGAGTACTGCCTCTGCACCATAGACTAGGGAGAAGGATATCTGGCCAGTAGCTCGATTTGGTGTCATCCTGAGTGACCAAAGAACCACTGGCTACTCATCAATCTAGCATCTTCCGCACTTGTGCAGCTTGTTGAAAGATCTCGTCTTGATGCCATGCAACACTTCAGCATTCGCCCTTTCCACTTTGATGTTGCTTTTCGGGTGAGCAATAGAAGCAAAACAGATCTTCATCCCAAGGTCTTAGCAATAATGCATTAAGGTCTGGCTCGTGAACGATGTGCCATTGTCGATGATGATCTTGTTAGGTACTCCAAAACGGCAAACAAGTCCCTTGAAAAACTTGATGGTTGATTGTGCTGTCAGCTTCCTCACTGGTTCTACCTCAGGCTACTTCTTGTCAATTGCGATGTACAAGAACTCAAAGCCCCGGGTAGCATGGGGAAAGGGGCCCAAGATGTTGAACCCCTAGACCGAGAAGGGCCAAGAGAGAGGGATGTCTGAAGGGCTTGAGTTGGCTGATGTGTATTCTCGGAATGGAACTGACACGCACCACACTTGGTTACTAGTGCAGTTTCATTCTGGAGAGCGGTGGACCAATAGAAGCCTTGCCAGAAAGATTTACCGACAAGGGCTCTTCATCCTATGTGAGAGCCACATATGCCTCCATGTATCTCTCCTAACAGCTTCCGTCCATCTTCCCGGCAAATGCACTTCAATTTCACCCCATTTCATCTCTTTCTTTACAGAATGTTGTCCACAAACTAGTACATACTTGACTGACGGACTACTTTCTCTGCTTCTTATTGCTCTTTGGGAAGTTCTCATGTCTGAAGGAAATGGACAATCTGATTCGCCCATGTCAGAGCTTGTGGATCGACGACAAGGACTAAACTCATTTCTTTAGCTGCGAGAGCGCTTGTCTCGATGGCAAGGACATGTGGCCCTGTCGAAGCCTGCTGCTTACCGGCAAGTGATATGTCTCCAACGTATCTATAATTTATGAAGTATTCATGCTATTATATTATCCATCTTGGATGTTTAATGGGCTTTACTATGCACTTTTATATTATTTTTGGGACTAACTTATTAACCCAGAGCCCAGTGACAGTTTCTGTTTTTCTCCTTGTTTCAGTGTTTCACAGAAAAGGAATATCAAACGGAGTCCAAACGGAATGAAACCTTCGGGAGAGTTATTTTTGGAACGGAAGCAATCCAGAAGACTTGGAGTGTACGTAAGGGAAGCAACGAGGAAGGCACGAGGCAGGGGGGCGCGCCCTCCACCCTCATGGGCCCCTCGTGGCTCCCCTGACGTATTTCTTCCACCTATATATACCAATATACCCTAAAACCTTTGGGGAACATAATAGATCGGGAGTTCCGCCGCCGCAAGCCCCTATAGCCACCAAAAACCAATCGGGACCCTGTTCCGGCACCCTGCCGGAGGGGGGGGGGGGGGGGGGGGGGGGGGGGGGGGGGGGGGGGGGGGGGGGGGGGGGGGGGGGGGGGGGGGGGGGGGGGGGGGGGGGGGGGGGGGGGGGGGGGGGGGGGGGGGGGGGGGGGGGGGGGGGGGGGGGGGGGGGGGGGGGGGGGGGGGGGGGGGGGGGGGGGGGGGGGGGGGGGGGGGGGGGGGGGGGGGGGGGGGGGGGGGGGGGGGGGGGGGGGGGGGGGGGGGGGGGGGGGGGGGGGGGGGGGGGGGGGGGGGGGGGGGGGGGGGGGGGGGGGGGGGGGGGGGGGGGGGGGGGGGGGGGGGGGGGGGGGGGGGGGGGGGGGGGGGGGGGGGGGGGGGGGGGGGGGGGGGGGGGGGGGGGGGGGGGGGGGGGGGGGGGGGGGGGGGGGGGGGGGGGGGGGGGGGGGGGGGGGGGGGGGGGGGGGGGGGGGGGGGGGGGGGGGGGGGGGGGGGGGGGGGGGGGGGGGGGGGGGGGGGGGGGGGGGGGGGGGGGGGGGGGGGGGGGGGGGGGGGGGGGGGGGGGGGGGGGGGGGGGGGGGGGGGGGGGGGGGGGGGGGGGGGGGGGGGGGGGGGGGGGGGGGGGGGGGGGGGGGGGGGGGGGGGGGGGGGGGGGGGGGGGGGGGGGGGGGGGGGGGGGGGGGGGGGGGGGGGGGGGGGGGGGGGGGGGGGGGGGGGGGGGGGGGGGGGGGGGGGGGGGGGGGGGGGGGGGGGGGGGGGGGGGGGGGGGGGGGGGGGGGGGGGGGGGGGGGGGGGGGGGGGGGGGGGGGGGGGGGGGGGGGGGGGGGGGGGGGGGGGGGGGGGGGGGGGGGGGGGGGGGGGGGGGGGGGGGGGGGGGGGGGGGGGGGGGGGGGGGGGGGGGGGGGGGGGGGGGGGGGGGGGGGGGGGGGGGGGGGGGGGGGGGGGGGGGGGGGGGGGGGGGGGGGGGGGGGGGGGGGGGGGGGGGGGGGGGGGGGGGGGGGGGGGGGGGGGGGGGGGGGGGGGGGGGGGGGGGGGGGGGGGGGGGGGGGGGGGGGGGGGGGGGGGGGGGGGGGGGGGGGGGGGGGGGGGGGGGGGGGGGGGGGGGGGGGGGGGGGGGGGGGGGGGGGGGGGGGGGGGGGGGGGGGGGGGGGGGGGGGGGGGGGGGGGGGGGGGGGGGGGGGGGGGGGGGGGGGGGGGGGGGGGGGGGGGGGGGGGGGGGGGGGGGGGGGGGGGGGGGGGGGGGGGGGGGGGGGGGGACATCAAGCTCTTTTCTGGCGCCGTTGCCGGGGAGGCTAGGTAAGCGGCACTAGCACCCCATCAACTAAGCTCTTTTCTGGCGCCGTTGCCGGGGAGGTGAGTGCTTGAAGGTATATCTTTATATCTTGCAATCGAATCTTTTTGTTTCTTGTTTTATCACTAGTTTAGTTTATAAAAGAAATCTACAAAAAAATGGAATTGAGTTTGTCTCATACGCTTCATCTTTTTAATATCTTTCGTGAGAATGATGGAAAGGAAAATTGTGCCAAAGTGTTAGAAGAAGAATGCATTAAAATGTTTGGCACTAAATACTTGAATGATGAGCATGATTGCAATGTTGTTAGTATGAATTCTTTGAATACCCATGATGCTAATGATATGCAAAGCCACAAGCTTGGGGAAGCTATGTTTGATGAAGATGATAATTTTTGTCCCCCAAGCTTTGATGAGCAAATTTACTATGATGAAAGCATGCCTCCTATCTATGATGATTATTGTGATGACACGTATGCTATAAAGAATAATGATAACCTTGAAACTTGTCATCTTGATATTAATTTTCAATCACATGATAGCTATTTTGTTGAGTTTGCTCCCACTACTATTGATGAAAAGAATTTTGCTTATGTGGAGAGTAATAAAATTTCTATGCTTGTAGATCATGAAAAGAATGCTTTAGGTGCTGGTTATATTGTTGAATTCATTCATGATGCTACTGAAAATTATTATGAGGGAGGAACATATGCTTGTAGGAATTGCAATAATATCAAGTTTCCTCTCTATGTGCTTAAAGTTTTAAAGTTATGCTTGTTTTACCTTCCTATGCAAGTTGATTCTTGTTCCCATAAGTTGTTTGCTCACAAAATCCCTATGCATAGGAAGTGGGCTAGACTTAAATGTGCTAGTCATATTCTTCATGATGCTCTCTTTATGTTTCAATTCTTATCTTTTAGGTGAGCATCATTGAAATCATCATGCCTAGCTAGGGGCGTTAAACGTTAGCGCTTGTTGGGAGGCAACCCAATTTTATTTTTGTTCCTTGCTTTTTGTTCCTGTTTAGTAATAAATAAATCATCTAGCCTCTTTTTAGATGTGGTTTTATGTTTAATTAGTGTTTGTGCCAAGTAGAACCTTTGGGAAGACTTGGGTGAAGTCTTTATGATCTTGCTGTAAAAAAACAGAAACTTTAGCGCTCACGAGATTAGCTGAAACTTTTTACTGGAGAGTGCTATTTAGTTGATTCTTTTTGCATTTGATTACTAGACAAATTACTCAGGTTCACCATTTTATTTTAGAATTTTTGGAGTTCCATAAGTATACGTTTGATACAGATTACTAGAGACTGTTCTGTTTTTGATAGATTCTGTTTTTCGTGTGTTGTTTGCTTATTTTGATGAATCTATGGCTAGTAAAATAGTTTATAAACCATAGATAAGTTGGAATACGGTAGATTTAACATCAATAAAAATAAAGAATGAGTTCAATACAGTACCTTGAAGTGGTGTTTTGTTTTCTTTCGCTAACGGAGCTTACGAGTTTTCTGTTGAGTTTTGTGTTGTGAAGTTTTCAAGTTTTGGGTAAAGATTCGATGGACTATGGAATAAGGAGTGGCAAGAGCCTAAGCTTGGGGATGCCCAAGTCACCCCAAGGTAATATTCAAGGACAACCAAGAGCCTAAGCTTGGGGATGCCCCAGATGGTGTCCCCTCTTTCGTCTTCGTTCATCGGTAACTTTACTTGGAGCTATATTTTTATTCACCACATGATATGTGTTTTGCTTGGAGCGTCATTTTATTTTCTTTAGATTTGCTTGCTGTTTGAATAAAATACCAAGATCTGAAATTCT
>JAAAWM010010133.1:0-34432 GCA_036873465.1 Thinopyrum obtusiflorum
GATGCATGACTTATGAAGCGGATAAGAAATCATGTTAACTTGGAACTAAAATTCCAACAAAAGAGTGAGGAATAAACCTTTTTATCATTGCTCTGAAGTCTGAACCTCCCCCTATTTGTTAGTGAAATGTGAGTATGCTTGGAAGATAATAATTTCTTATACAACATATGCTTTTACATCCGAAAGAGCTACAAAATATGTTGACCTACCTATGTGCACTTCCTAAATCAAGCGGATAAAATTATTTCTATCGGCAATATAAAATATTAAACATTAGAAAGAAAGGGACAATGTCCACTAACCATGCAAATATTCTGACCATGGGATATTTAGGCTGGCGTATATGGGAAATCAAAGCTAAAAATGACTCGATGAGTTAGGGATACATCAATAAATATTGTAAAAAGTGATAAAAACAAATCTGCAGCAACTCGCGACCCCACGAACTCGTATTCGCAATGAGCAAGTTAGTGAGGCCGCCACGGTAGGCTAGCACCAAGGGACAAGGGCAACAACCGCCTTCCCATCCAACCTACTGATTCTGCTGGCGCTACTTTCATCCTAAGCCCATGAGTACCGCTAGTGTGTTGCCACGTACGGAGAAACTACGAACTGAAATTTTCATCCAAATCATGAAAAATGTTAATGTTCCTCTCCTCTCCCATCCCTCGTGTGAACATACCCAATTCGTGGTTGGCTCGCTACATTCAGCGTAGCTCTGATGTGCACTGCCCTCGCTCTTGATTAGTTGCCGCAGTGCCACGCATCTACGCCAACAAGCTGGGGAAACAAATGCAAATGTTACACCGAGTCAAAATCAACCATCCCACAATCGTAACAATAGAAAAGATAATAACCAAAATTTAACAGAAGAACTACTGCTTGGCTCCCAGATCCATCTCGATAGCCCTTGATCTGGCTGCTGAGCTTCTCCTAGCCGCCTCAACATCACGTCATTACCAAACATGTAGTGGATGCCTAGTGGGACAAGGATTAAGAAATAACATGAGGTGAAAAATACGATGGCTGTCAATTCCATAAGACGATCCAAGTAATTTGACAAAACAGATCGGGAGCATCTTGTATAATCTCAAAAAAGCAACTAAAAATATGAGAAATGAATTGATGAAAATCAGCCCCTGCTCTCATTCATGCTCGCTTTTGTAATGGGAGGCAAGGAATGGGGATACCGGGAGAAGAAAGGATCACATGGACGGCAAGCCTCCACCACCGGCAAGTGGGGTTGCTTCACATCCAATCTCCACGGCCGCCGCCTCCATGGGGACGAACTCCCATGTTCACAACCGGGCTCCCAATCGGCCGCTGCCTCGCCGACCTTGACGACGAAGTAGTCCCTCCCTTCGATCCCATTCGCAACGGAGGCAACACCCATCCCAGCGGACGGGTCCGCGGTGAGATCCCTACTGGATTGTGGTCGCGCCTCCCCAAACCTCACCGCGGGACACATGAGAGGGCGCCGTTGCCATGGTCGGGCTTGGATGGGGAAAGGAGGCGACATAGCAGCAACGGCGCCTTCGCCGGGATTGGTGGCGACGGCGGCGGCGAGCGAGCGGGAGGACGGCGGCGGCGAGAGAGTAGGAGGGTGGTGGCGGCAGTCCATCGGCCGCCGTGACGTGAGAGGAGGATGGGGATGGGGCCGCGATCTGGACGTATGGAGCGGTCGAGAGGAGGGGAAGCAGGCGGCTGGGTTTTTCCATCATGCGGGGTTTGGGGGAGGTCAAACGAGAGGGTTTTTTTCGTGCGGGAGGCAGAGCAACGAGGGCGGATGTAGGGAGACGGGACGCGGTCGGTTGGCAGGAAAAGGAAAGCTACGCAAAATCACATCAATATGGGGGGGGGGGGGGGGGGGGGGGGGGGGGGGGGGGGGGGGGGGGGGGGGGGGGGGGGGGGGGGGGGGGGGGGGGGGGGGGGGGGGGGGGGGGGGGGGGGGGGGGGGGGGGGGGGGGGGGGGGGGGGGGGGGGGGGGGGGGGGGGGGGGGGGGGGGGGGGGGGGGGGGGGGGGGGGGGGGGGGGGGGGGGGGGGGGGGGGGGGGGGGGGGGGGGGGGGTATGATTAGTGTACGATTGAATCGGGGGCGTCACACGAGTATAAATCAAAGTTTTCCCATATGCATGCTGCAGCTTATAAGTGTACTGTGCGCTGATGTGGTCCCTTGGAAAAGTTCTAAATACTCCTCAGGTTATGCGTGTCTACAACTCTACATGGGGTAATACTTGTCTTCTATCGTTCATCACCTTTTCTCTGTAATGTAATGATGCTTTAGTTATCTTATTACTTCTGGAAACTGATGGCTATACAGTTCTAATGTACTTTCAATGAAAAAAAACCTACTTTAAATATTTCTGGAAAACCAAAATATAGTGCGAATCCAGCACACAGTGGTTGCAGGAGTGATTGTGTGGTCATGTTTTTGCATTGTAAGTTTGTAACCAGAAACTCACGTCCAAACTAATATTTGCCGGTCGTTTAATGACAAGCCTGTGAGTCCCAGTACGGAATTGGTAAACTCTCACATAGAGGTAGAGCCAATATTTGTGTTTGCGGCAAGGAGCGGGAAAACACCTATCAGCAGCTGATTGCCAATTCCCCCGAGTTCTGCTGTCGAGTATAGCAAAGAGAAAATTAACTAGGGCCATTTGACCTACAGTTAGGGAGATTGTTACTTGAGCGCATACATCCAATGAATACTATAACTTGAGTACGTATAGCCAGAGCAATAAGATATTTCGGACACAGCCTGGAGATTGGGCTTGACAAGCAAAAGCTTGTGTACATCATAGTGACTGCTCTTTATGCTGGGTCAACTAATGTGTGCCTTGTCTCTTACTGGCCCTGTTGGATGCGTTCCCGATAGTCCAGTTCGCCTGTTTCACATCAATGTAATCCATTAAGGACGACCTTGTCTTTGCTTGCATCGCGGTGCAGCGAACGGGCACGCGGTTGAACACACCATGACTTCAGTTGCAGTTGCAGAAGCTGCTACCTGAGCCATGATTCAACAGAGGTCAGTGAGGAAGTTTGGGTTCTCACTCTCCTTTTCCACACTGCCGATGTGGAGGTGGCAACTGGATTGGTTAGTTTCCCATGTTATTTCCCTTTGTTTACTTTTCGTTACCACCTGGCTCATCTACCTTTTCCTGATCAAAAGGCTCTCATCATCTCCCTCACTTTGTTTGCTGTAATAACCAATCTACCATCTTCATTTATACTTGTGTTGTTTCTTAGTATGAGTTGTCTTTGGTCAGCTGATTATGTGTTAACTGTGGATTAATTTGGGTGTAGCAAAAACTTTTGGGTACAGACCTTGGTTGTTTATTCGATGTACTAAGGAGCCACCATTGCAACCTTAACAAGGTTTTCGAGCATCTTGCTTAATTCACCATTGGTATCACCACATTTTAATTAATATTCTGGATTACTGTTTCATCCCACTTGCAGGTCAAAACATTTGCATACCATAGTTTGGACAACCAATAGACCCCTAGAATCTGCTGCATGGAGTGAGTTACCAAATAGACATGCATACGATTTTTTTCTATCACTATTACAATATATGGCTATCAATTTTTTATTCATTCCATGATTCATTGCTCTTGTTATTTCCTGAGGTATTTGTTGCCACTTATTATTTTTTATGGAGATCTGGGTGGGTGTTTCTAGACACAAATAATTTTCTTTGTTGGTTTATACGTTGCATCTTAGGTTAAATTAGTCAATGATGATAAGGAATGAAATGTGGCCATTGGTTAATGGATCTTTAGTGGAATAGATGTGAAAAGCAACAATGATATACCCTGTAAATTTGTGGGACCACAAAACCAAGTACCTTGTTGAATATAGAATACTCTGAATGCTTGAACTCAAATATTGGTCATGTTAGTGTTGACAGTGGTGAACATTAGTCAGATTGCCATTGATTGAGTTGTCAACACCGATGATTGGGGTTGTTTCTTCTGGTTGAACAATGCCAACATCGCATAGTGGGTCATCTCAATTTCATGTGACCTGAAATTGTGATGTCTTTGAATATATTTTGATCCGACGAGGTACTAATATTTTGGTCAACTATAAAATATTTGCTTCTCTGTGCCGCAATATAAACTTATTTTACTGTATTATCCTCAGTTATTCTGATAGGACCATAGGAGTTCAAGATTACTTGTCTAGAGGTAATTGTCAGAAGCAGCCTCCGAAGTTTGCTTGTTTTGAATTTAGTATTTGTTGAAGTACAAAATGTGTTGACTAAAATGATGATTCCGTCAGAAAAATTATGTCATTTGGAATTAAGATGTCTATTGATCTATCCTTGTGCATAATGATTTGTCAATACCTTAAGTTATAAGTGAAGCTTTGCATTATTATTGTCGGACCTAAATTTCACCGAAGACTTCAGTAGGGGATGTTGCCTCTTTCACCCGATTGTTGTGATTTTTCTTGAGTCTCTGTCGTGGGTAAATCATAGTGCAGTTGCGTCTCATATTCTGTTTGGGCCTGTAGGTGAGTGTTTCCTTGCTTTTTCATTTCTTATAAGTTATCGTTCTTTTGTTGCTTATATTAAAGTTTGGATTTTTCTTCTTCAGCCTGCAGGGCCAATTAGGTGTGAGCAAGAATGCAATACGTGCAAAGATTTTCCTTTGATCTTCAACTCCCAACATCTCTAATATTTCCATGCGGAATGCTCAGCCGTATGCCCAAGAGAATAAAACAACTCTTGCCTTTAGTGGATACCCAAGAGTAATTGATGTTGTTCTGTTTTGAATGATGCCTCTAGCTATGGTAGAAATGTATTCAGAATACATGGGAAAGCAAATGCATGTCATGGTCATGTTTAGGGAGGAAAAATGTGGCAAATATCCCATGTGAGCTTTATCTTGTACAAATCATTTTGTTCTTCTGTGCTCTTGTAAGTGGGTTGTGGTTGATTCATAAATTGGTCCAATTTGGATATTTCCTAATCATAATCAAGATATTTCGCACCATAAAGATTAATTATTGACAGTGTTAGTAAATCATGCCTAATATTTATCTCTTTTCTATCCTTACAGTGACATGCAAGATGCAACTACAAGGATAAACTGGTTTTTGAACTTCCCTTTCTTGGTCATGTGACATTTCAAGTTTGCACATCTCACATATTAGAATAGAAACAGTAAGCTTAAGTTGTCATGTGAGCCTCATGAAACCTGATTCGTTCATTAGGCGTGCACTTTAAATTTTCTCTTTGTTCATTATATTTTCTTGCTTGCTGTATCCATGCAATATTAATAAAATATCTATATTTCAGCTAGATTTTATTTATCAGGTTTTGGATGGTTTTCTCCGATACCTCAGAACATTTTGAATGTAATCTCTTTAGGTTCTCATATTTAGCTCATGGCCCGATCTTTTGTTGAAAGGAAACTCAAGGTTCCAACTTGATATGCCCTCTCTTTCATTTGGTATAAATTTGGTGACCTAAAAGCAGTTTTAGGTATAGGAGATAGAAAGTGAGGAGGACCTTTTTAGCTTGCTCTTCTCTAACGGATACATAAATTTGTACTATGAATCAGGCATGTGCGTGCGAGGGAGGGAATAGGAGATAAACATTGAGATTTTTCATGCTTTGGATGAACATTTCTATTCATAGCTTTCTTTTTCCATGGCAGCGCATGAGCTTGGCGCCATCGTGGTAGAGCCCCGGGATGCAGGGTGGGTCCAATATAGAACCAAGAGGTAGTAGCACTAAGATAGGAAGGCCGCCACCACCGTTGGCCTGCCATGGCGATGTCGACCACAGGCTCACTTTGAACATGAGTTAGTGGATTTTGTGACAAGAGTGGGGGTTGAGAGTGAGCAGGATAGGATTGGGGTTAGTCTGTTCAATTATGGCCCTCTAAGAGAAACAATTTTTCTACTTTAGAAAATGCAACAGATTGCATTTCATTAGAGATGGCCTTGCAGCAAATTGCATGAGCGAGCGGTTCATATTTTATTTTCATCAATGGCCTTGCAGCAAATTGCATGAGCGAGCGGTTCATATTTTATTTTCATCAAGTCATACAATTTTTGGGTAGGATAGAAAGTTAAATGCGTTGGTTGGTTGCTAGAATAGTTAATAATGGACACGGTGGCGTATTAGTTGCATGCCCAACAACGGACATCATATTTCAGTTTCATGGTAATGCATGATATTCAACTGTATGTTACAACATGGCAATGGCATAGGAGACATCGGATTCGCCTTCTTCGCTCAGGGGCGTCACGGGCGGCGCATGCCTCATCACCCTTGATGGCGGTGGAGGATCGGCAGGAACACGGGGGGAGGGGATCAGGTTGGGGAGCGGGGCGGTTGGTGGGAGACTCCCCTTGGCGGTCCGTGAGGAAGTGTGTTGTGAAAGAATGAGGACACCATGACGAAGGTGAGGTGGGCTTCATTCCGTTTTAAAGGACAGAACTCCAACGAGAAATGTCCCGCTATGGCGGGAAATCGAGCGGAATAGGGAGTCCGACAGGAAAAGGAAGGGTGCATCGTGGGATGGGGTTTTTGTGTTGGGACCGCATGTTGGAGATGAAGGAAATATGCCCTAGAGGCAATAATAAAGTTATTATTTATTTCCTTATTTCATGATAAATGTTTATTATTCATGCTAGAATTGTATTAACCGGAAACATAATACATGTGTGGATACATAGACAAACAGAGTGTCACTAGTATGCCTCTACTTGACTAGCTGGGGGGGGGGGGGGGGGGGGGGGGGGGGGGGGGGGGGGGGGGGGGGGGGGGGGGGGGGGGGGGGGGGGGGGGGGGGGGGGGGGGGGGGGGGGGGGGGGGGGGGGGGGGGGGGGGGGGGGGGGGGGGGGGGGGGGGGGGGGGGGGGGGGGGGGGGGGGGGGGGGGGGGGGGGGGGGGGGGGGGGGGGGGGGGGGGGGGGGGGGGGGGGGGGGGGGGGGGGGGGGGGGGGGGGGGGGGGGGGGGGGGGGGGGGGGGGGGGGGGGGGGGGGGGGGGGGGGGGGGGGGGGGGGGGGGGGGGGGGGGGGGGGGGGGGGGGGGGGGGGGGGGGGGGGGGGGGGGGGGGGGGGGGGGGGGGGGGGGGGGGGGGGGGGGGGGGGGGGGGGGGGGGGGGGGGGGGGGGGGGGGGGGGGGGGGGGGGGGGGGGGGGGGGGGGGGGGGGGGGGGGGGGGGGGGGGGGGGGGGGGGGGGGGGGGGGGGGGGGGGGGGGGGGGGGGGGGGGGGGGGGGGGGGGGGGGGGGGGGGGGGGGGGGGGGGGGGGGGGGGGGGGGGGGGGGGGGGGGGGGGGGGGGGGGGGGGGGGGGGGGGGGGGGGGGGGGGGGGGGGGGGGGGGGGGGGGGGGGGGGGGGGGGGGGGGGGGGGGGGGGGGGGGGGGGGGGGGGGGGGGGGGGGGGGGGGGGGGGGGGGGGGGGGGGGGGGGGGGGGGGGGGGGGGGGGGGGGGGGGGGGGGGGGGGGGGGGGGGGGGGGGGGGGGGGGGGGGGGGGGGGGGGGGGGGGGGGGGGGGGGGGGGGGGGGGGGGGGGGGGGGGGGGGGGGGGGGGGGGGGGGGGGGGGGGGGGGGGGGGGGGGGGGGGGGGGGGGGGGGGGGGGGGGGGGGGGGGGGGGGGGGGGGGGGGGGGGGGGGGGGGGGGGGGGGGGGGGGGGGGGGGGGGGGGGGGGGGGGGGGGGGGGGGGGGGGGGGGGGGGGGGGGGGGGGGGGGGGGGGGGGGGGGGGGGGGGGGGGGGGGGCCAAAGCAGTTCACTGATGATTACCTCTCAAACCACCTCTATGGTCAGGAGGCAACGAAGGTTTACATACAACACCCAAGGTTCAATATTGAAGTGTTCCTGAAGAGGACGAAGGACGGACGGTCAATCATACACAGGCACTGGCCTAAAGTTGCAAAGACCTTCAACATGAATGAAGGCTCAATATTCGCCTTCCGCTTCTACAGTTTTCCAGATGAGATGCATCTGTCTATATACCGTCTATGATGCTAATTTCAAAAGGTTCTACATGTTGCATGTGGAACTTGCTACTGGTGCAGTTGTGTAATGGGGTAGCTGAGTGCTAAAGCTATATCATGTTGTACTCTGATGTATTTCAATTATGAAATTCTACTTCCTTAATATGGAAATGAAATATATTGTGTGCTTAATATGAAATGTCAATTAGATTAATAAATGGATTATGAATAATCGGATAATTAGCCTGCTAATGGCGAATTAGCCTGCTAATTGGGTTTTGCTATTGTAAACGGTTGTTGAAAAAATACTGTGGGCGATGACCTCAGGCAACGCACACAGTTTCTAGGAATAAACCGTGTTGGATCAATGAACAATCACACATGACTTTCCCTTGAAAATTGTTTGCGTTAGGCCACCTTGCGCAAATGTTTACCACATAAAAAATGTGTGTGATGGACAGCCTTTGCCACACAGTTTCTTCTATAGACCGTTTGTGATACATTCAATAACGCAAACGATTTAACGGGAAAAATTGTGTGTGATGTACCTGTGAATGGAAACGTTTTCCTTGGAGCGACTGTGTGGGATGTACATACGAATAGAAATGTTTAGCGGGGACTGACTGTGTGGGATGTACTTGCGACCAGAAACAATTTCACTGTATAATTGTATTTTTAGCTCTACTGTACGTATTTCCGTATTTGAGCGCTCGCCGGTCGCACATGACCTCATTTGGCTGAGCATGTGTGCCAGGAGGGCATATCCCCGACGGTTTCTGGGTCATGTGGGAAGGACCCCCCTATCGCCCACACTCACTTGGTGACGGTTCCAAATGTCATCGCGGAAAGGGGTTAAAAACCGTTTGTTTAGGACCGACGCGTACCAGTGATGACTTCTATGAGACTGTCTTGTTGGACAAGAAGCCCATAGTTTGTGACATGAAATGGGTTGACTGGGAATACATTGATGACAATGAAGACTATTTTCCCCATGTGCATGAGAGCTTCAGGTTGAATGGAGTTGATAAGTTTGTTGGACAGAAATTGACAAAATGGAATGATGAGATGATCATGTAGTTCTACTCAACTTCCCACTTCTACCCTGGTGGTAAGATAGTGTGGATGACTGAGGGCACCAGGTACCAGTCATCAATCTCAGAGTGGGCCAAACTTATCAATGCTCCCAAGGAAAGTGAAGATGATCTTGATGTGTATGGCAAGCCCAGGAAATATCACAACTCAATGGCCAACATGTACAAGCCCATACCTGATGCAGCTTTGGAGACACACAAGCTAGGATCTATCTATTATCTGCTTGCTGGTTTGACCACAATGAACACTGTCTTAAGGCACACTCTGTTGCCGAAGTCTGGAGATCACAGGATGATACGTTGTCACTCCATCAACTTGCATCATTTGTTTGACATTCCTCAGAAGTTCAATGTCAAGAGCTTGATTGTTGAGACAGTAAAGAGGACAACAGCCGACCAGAAGAGGTCTTGTGGATATGCCCCACACATCCAGACATTGATCAACTCCAAGGTGGGAACTGGGACATATCTTCTAGACAAAGAGCACCTACCCCTGAGGCCAAATTTTGAGGACAACGAGGTTGTCATGGATGCTTCACATCCTACTTGTGCTGAGGCCCAGGAGAAGATTGAGAGAGCAAAGGCTGCAAAAGCAGCAAAGGCAGCAAGTGCTCCAGATGCTTCAGTGGTGAATCTCTAGACGAAGCAAGATCAACTTAGTTATCTACTTGAGGCTACCATGAGGATTGAGAAAAGCTTGGCCACCTTGTCTCAGAATCAGGAGAGTCTTGAAAGGATCATTGAGACAAAGATGCATGACCTTGATGTGAAGGTCACAGAGATTCAGACCATAGTGGAGAAGTTAACACTACAAAAAAAATACACTTCCGTGATGATACATGTTTGCCACAGTAGGTCACGTTTTCTGTCATGCATGTACATCCATGACGATTTTATGACAGAATCAAGATAGTCATACCTGTGCTTGTCGGTGCAACAAACCCTGGGTCTGTTGCCCAACTGTGCACAGGCACAAGATCAAGATTGAAGCACCAGCTCAAGACAGAGATTGAAGAACCAAGAGATTTGAAGAACCAGCACGCAGCTGACAGGGACCAAGATCATGCCATAGGAGCAAGATATCGGCAAGAGAAGGGCCTCCCTTGCTGGGCAGGCGAGCCCGGCAAGGGGCGAGGCCACCACCAGAGGCAAGCAACCAAGACTCCCTGGCAGAGCCTCCCGGGGCTCGCGGGGGGCTGAACCACCCCGCCAACCACTCAGGCACGACCCACATCGTCAATTAGTGCGGTGTCAAGCCGTGAGATGATTAAGTGGCAGCCATTCGCCACATGGCAGCCATTTCCTACAGGAGAAACCCACAGATGGCACCCGTTCTGTGATGTGTCAAGGGAATAGGCGCGGAGGTGGCAGGATAGCCCAGCAGGCCTTGCCGGGCAGCCAGTGATGTGACACTAAGTGGCGCATTTAATGCACCCTGTCAGCCCGCAGAGTTAGGTATGATAGCATTGTTTGCTATCATATCAGTGGATAATGACCACTTTGCCACTGTGGTGACCCCTTAATCTTTAAAAGGAGGCCCATGGCACTCGTAGGAGGGGTTAGAAGGTTGGAAAGTTGAAGAACCCAAGCCACCATACGCGCATAGCCACTACGGCCCCAAGGCAAACCTTGCCAGGCAAGTGTACTACGCACCACCACACTCATTCCACCATCAATCCACCAAAGCAGGAGTAGGGTCTTACGCCTCGCGGTGGCCCGAACCTGGGTAAATTGCTTGTGTGCTCTCTGCCGCGCTGCCGTGCGCTGATCTGCTCTTTGTGGGGGGGGGGGGGGGGGGGGGGGGGGGGGGGGGGGGGGGGGGGGGGGGGGGGGGGGGGGGGGGGGGGGGGGGGGGGGGGGGGGGGGGGGGGGGGGGGGGGGGGGGGGGGGGGGGGGGGGGGGGGGGGGGGGGGGGGGGGGGGGGGGGGGGGGGGGGGGGGGGGGGGGGGGGGGGGGGGGGGGGGGGGGGGGGGGGGGGGGGGGGGGGGGGGGGGGGGGGGGGGGGGGGGGGGGGGGGGGGGGGGGGGGGGGGGGGGGGGGGGGGGGGGGGGGGGGGGGGGGGGGGGGGGGGGGGGGGGGGGGGGGGGGGGGGGGGGGGGGGGGGGGGGGGGGGGGGGGGGGGGGGGGGGGGGGGGGGGGGGGGGGGGGGGGGGGGGGGGGGGGGGGGGGGGGGGGGGGGGGGGGGGGGGGGGGGGGGGGGGGGGGGGGGGGGGGGGGGGGGGGGGGGGGGGGGGGGGGGGGGGGGGGGGGGGGGGGGGGGGGGGGGGGGGGGGGGGGGGGGGGGGGGGGGGGGGGGGGGGGGGGGGGGGGGGGGGGGGGGGGGGGGGGGGGGGGGGGGGGGGGGGGGGGGGGGGGGGGGGGGGGGGGGGGGGGGGGGGGGGGGGGGGGGGGGGGGGGGGGGGGGGGGGGGGGGGGGGGGGGGGGGGGGGGGGGGGGGGGGGGGGGGGGGGGGGGGGGGGGGGGGGGGGGGGGGGGGGGGGGGGGGGGGGGGGGGGGGGGGGGGGGGGGGGGGGGGGGGGGGGGGGGGGGGGGGGGGGGGGGGGGGGGGGGGGGGGGGGGGGGGGGGGGGGGGGGGGGGGGGGGGGGGGGGGGGGGGGGGGGGGGGGGGGGGGGGGGGGGGGGGGGGGGGGGGGGGGGGGGGGGGGGGGGGGGGGGGGGGGGGGGGGGGGGGGGGGGGGGGGGGGGGGGGGGGGGGGGGGGGGGGGGGGGGGGGGGGGGGGGGGGGGGGGGGGGGGGGGGGGGGGGGGGGGGGGGGGGGGGGGGGGGGGGGGGGGGGGGGGGGGGGGGGGGGGGGGGGGGGGGGGGGGGGGGGGGGGGGGGGGGGGGGGGGGGGGGGGGGGGGGGGGGGGGGGGGGGGGGGGGGGGGGGGGGGGGGGGGGGGGGGGGGGGGGGGGGGGGGGGGGGGGGGGGGGGGGGGGGGGGGGGGGGGGGGGGGGGGGGGGGGGGGGGGGGGGGGGGGGGGGGGGGGGGGGGGGGGGGGGGGGGGGGGGGGGGGGGGGGGGGGGGGGGGGGGGGGGGGGGGGGGGGGGGGGGGGGGGGGGGGGGGGGGGGGGGGGGGGGGGGGGGGGGGGGGGGGGGGGGGGGGGGGGGGGGGGGGGGGGGGGGGGGGGGGGGGGGGGGGGGGGGGGGGGGGGGGGGGGGGGGGGGGGGGGGGGGGGGGGGGGGGGGGGGGGGGGGGGGGGGGGGGGGGGGGGGGGGGGGGGGGGGGGGGGGGGGGGGGGGGGGGGGGGGGGGGGGGGGGGGGGGGGGGGGGGGGGGGGGGGGGGGGGGGGGGGGGGGGGGGGGGGGGGGGGGGGGGGGGGGGGGGGGGGGGGGGGGGGGGGGGGGGGTAGCAGAAGGAAGGAGAAACCCTCCGTAAGTATTTACAGAGATTCATTAAAGTTCATAGAAATATTCCAAATATCCATCCGGCAGCCGTTATAGCAGCCTTCCAGTCCAATGTGCGCAACTGTTGCATTCGTTCTAAGATGAATGTGTGGTTGCCCAAGACTGTGAAGGAGCTGTACACACTGGTGGATAAGTGTGCTTGGATGGAGGAAGGAAGGAAGATTCAGAGGATGAGGATGAATCAACCAGTCAGAGAAAGGGCAAGAAGCGCAGTAAGAAGCCAAGAGATAAGGCGGTGATGACTGTAGAAGGTTCGGGCACACCTAGTACCAGCAAGAAGGCCAAGGCTGAGGCCCCCGGCAAGGAAGCTACTGCGTGCGCTGCTTTCCGGGAAGCCGCTACCACTGAAAAAGTTGGGAAAGGTGATGGGCCGTACTGCAAGATCCACCTGACCAAAGGACACGGCCTTCAGGAGTGTTACCAAGTTAAACAGCTTGTCAAGAATTAGAGGGCAGAGTATGATAAGCGTGATAAGGAAAAAGGACAGAATGCTGCTGGCGGTAAGGGCCGAGGCAGTGGAGCAAATCGCCACAGCAAACCCTTTTGGAACCAAGGAAAACCCGCCAGGGGCCAAGAGAAGGAAATCTGTGATGATGTGAGTGATGAAGGGAATGAAGAGGAAACTAGTGAGCAGGAATTTCAGAAGGCCACTAACGCCCTATGCATTGATGGAGGTGCATCTTTGCACACCTCTCATCGCCAACTCAAGTGATGGGCATGAGAGGTCAATGCTGTGGAACCAACGCCAGAGGCCCGGAAGCCGCTCAAGTGGTCTCGCACGCCCATCATCTTTGATGAGGAGGACCACCCTGGCCGCACCACTGCGGTAGGGTGTTTTCCATTGTTGGTCTCCCCAACAATTCGCAACCTCAAGGTCATAAAGATGTTAGTGGATGGCGGGTCCGGGTTGAATCTGATTTCCCCAGCAGTTATCAACAAGCTTGAGATAAGAGAAGAAGAGCTAGAGGTTACCGGCACGTTTCAAGGAGTCAATCCCGGCAGGAGCCATCCCAAGGGGAAGGTTACGTTGCAGGTGACGTTTGGGGGATAACTAAGAAGATTGTGTTTGATGTGGTTGACCTCCCCCTACCGTACAATGGGATTCTGGGATGCCCGGCCCTGGCTAAGTTCATGGCAGCATCTCACTATGTTTATAACACTTTGAAGATGCATGGGCCACTGGGAGTCATCACTATCCCATCAGATGAGAAGGATGCAATTATCTATGTGGACAAGATGTACCGGGATGCAGTCGCGGCAGAGGCTGCGGCAGCAGCAGCTCCCGCCAAGGAAAGCAACAGAAAGAAGAAGGATTGTAGGGCCTCCGGCAAGGAGTCCGGGAAGCGTGCCCCCTCCGAGTGCACGGCACCCGTTGACGACATGCCGGACTGTTCCAACAGCAAGAGATCCAAGGTTGCTGCACCCCAAGTGAAGAAGGTCCCGGCAGGGCTGGCTGGCATTGATGGTACTTTCACTATCAGCGCCACCCTTGATGACGAATAAGAAAGCGCGGTCGTTGCCTTCCTGTGGGTGAATATTGATGTGTTTGCCTGGCAACCATCTGATATCCCCGGTGTTCCCAGGGAGGTAATCGAGCACCACCTTGCTGTCTGCCCACACGCCCGACCCGTCAAACAGAAAGTCCGGAAGCAGGCCTTGGAGCGGTAGCAGTTCATTGCCGAGGAAATCAAGAAGCTAGAGGCAGCTGGTTTGGTCAGAGGAGTACTGCACCCTACGTGGTTGGCAAACCCAGTGGTGGTCCGAAAGGCGAATGGGAAATGGAGGCTCTGCATTGATTTCACATATCTCAACAAGGCTTGCCCGAAGGACCCATTTCCCTTGCCGCGCATCGACGAGATTGTGGATTCCACTTCAGGTTGTGATTTGCTCTCCTTTCTGGATGCATACTTCGGATATCACCAGATCTTCATGTCCAAAGAAGATGAGGAGAAGACATCATTCATCACTCCATGTGGTACGTACTGCTTTGTCCGCATGCCTTTTGGATTAAAGAGTGCCGGGTCCACTTTTGCAAGAGCAGTTCAGATTGGTTTTGAGCCACAGTTGCAGAGAAACATAGAAGCCTATATGGATGACATCGTGGTCAAAACCAAGGATAAGGCCACCCTTATCCAGGATTTGGAGGAGACATTTGCTAATCTGCGCAAGATTAACTTGAAGCTTAATCCGGAGAAGTGTGTATTCGGTGTTCCCTCCGGCAAGCTACTTGGATTCTTCATGTCCCATCGGGGGATTGAAGCCAACCCTGACAAGATCAAGGTCATTGAGCAGATCCAAGCGCCAAGGACAGTTAAGGATGTATGGTGCCTGACGGGATGCGTTGCCGCGCTAAGTAGATTCATTTCCAAGTCTGCCGAGCGTGCCCCGCCGTTCTTCCAAATTTTAAAGAAAGCAAGGCCCATGAAGTGGACCCCAGAAGCAGATGCAGCTCTGCAAGAATTGAAGGCCTACCTATTGTCTGTACCTACCTTGGTTGCACCCAAACCCCAAGAGCCGTTGTTGCTTTACTTGGCGGCAACCAACCAAGTGGTCAGTGCGGCCTTGGTAGCACAGCGAGAGGTGGATGAGGCAGAAAGTGGCCAGATCACGGCAGAGTCAGAAAAGGATCAGAACAACAGTGAGCACGGCAACGAGAGCAACCCCAAGGACGCGGCAAGTAAGAAAGTGGTGCAGCACCCAGTATACTTCGTCAGCTCCTTGTTACAAGGGGCTAGATCGAGGTATTCTGGCATGCACAAGTTGATCTTTGGCCTCATCATGGCCACAAGGAAACTGCGCCACAACTTCCAAGCCCATGAGATAAAGGTTGTCACTCGTTTCCCGTTGCAAAGGATACTCCAAAACCCTGAGGCCACCGGCAGAATAGCGGAGTGGGCTTTGGAGCTATCCATCTTTGGTTTGAAGTTTGAGAGCACGTCAACTATTCAGAGCAGGGCACTGGCAGAGTTTATTGCAGAATGGACGCCAACCCTAGATGAGGAAGTGACAGAAACAGCTCTTCCCGGCAAGGAATCACCCCAAGAATGAATTATGTATTTTGATGGTGCTTTTTCCCTACAAGGTGCAGGGGCTGGCGTGCTTCTTGTTGCCCCCTCCGGGGAGCACTTGAAGTACGTCTTCCAAATGCACTTTGCCCGGGAAGAAGCCACCAACACTACAACTGAGTATGAAGGGCTCCTTGCCGGGCTCAGGATTGAAGCAGAATTGAGAATCAAGAAGTTGATCATTCGAGGAGATTCACAGCTTGTGGTGAGACAAGTCAACAAGGATTATCAGAGTCCATTGATGGAAGCATACGTCGAGGAAGTGAGGAGATTGGAGGAGCACTTTGATGGGTTGCAAACAGAGCACGTACCCCGTGCAAAAAATAGCATAGCTGATCACTTGTCAAAGTGTGCTGCGCAGAAGCTTCCTGTGGAACTAGGAACTTTTGTTCTCCATCTCTCTCAGCCCTCCGTATCACCAGCCATAATGGCCCAAAAAAGGAGAAAGTTTTACTACGGTAAGCCTCTCCCAGTCGAGTCATCCACCCCCGGCAGAGACCTTGCCGGAAACAACTCCTCACAGCCTGCCGGACAACCCCCTCCAGCCGGGCCTATGGACCCGCGAACGAGGCTGGTGCTCCCGCAGTAGAGGAGGTGCCGCTAGTCCTCATTGCCGAGCCCCAGGCTCCAACTTGGGCAAGGCACATCGTGCCCTTCCTCCAAACTGGAGAACTTCCCGGCGACCAAGATGAAGCTGAGAAAGTAACCCGGAGGGCCAGTATGTATCAGTTTGTCGATGACACTCTGTACAGAAGGAGGCCCAACGGTGTGAAATTGAAGTGTGTTTGCCGGCAGGATGGAAAGGAACTGCTGGCTAAGATTCATAGAGGAATGTGCGGCTCACACATTGGATCAAGGGCATTAGTTGGGAAAGCATTCCAGCAAGGATTCTATTAGCCCACAGCCCTCCAAGATGCAGTTGAGCTCATCACGACATGTGAAGCCTGCCAGTTCCATTCCAAGAGAACACACCTGCCTGCCCAAGCCCTTCAGACAATCCCTCTATCATGGCCATTTTGGGTCTGGGGCTCGATATCGACGGCCCCTTCCCCCGAGCGATCGTGGGCTTTGAATTCTTGTTTGTTGCCATCGACAAGTTTACAAAGTGGCCGGAAGTGACTGCCGTGAGAAAGGTGACTGCTTAGTCGGCTATCAAGTTCTTGAAAGAATTGTTGTGTCATTTCGGAGTTCCGGCAAGGATCATCACTGACAACGGCACCCAGTTCACGATCCACGCCTACATGCAATACGTTCATGCCCTCAGATGCAAGATCATGTTCGCTTCTGTGGCACACCCCCAGAGCAATGGACAAGCTGAGAGGGCAAACGCTGAAGTGCTTCGTGGACTCAAGACAAGAACTTTTGATACGCCGCGGAAGCACGGCAGGCGGTGGATCAAGGAGCTGTCGGTAGTTCTCTGGTCCCTCAGAACGACACCTAACTGAGCTACCGGGCAGACTCCCTTCTCCCTGGTCCCCTCGAGTGCTTGGCTGCGATGAAGTAGCGCAATCTCAGGACCGGCGTTATGATGTTGTGCTACTCAAGGAGAACCGTCTCCGGGCTGCTACGTGTGCTGCACGCTACCAGCAAGCCCTGCGTCGCTATCATAGCCGCAGGGATCACGCCCGGTGTTTTGAGGAAGGTGACCTTGTCCTTAGGCGCGTTCAGTCCGCCAAGGGTACAAACAAGCTATCACCAAAGTGGGAAGGTCCTTATCGGGTGGTACGAGTCACTAGACCCGGCGCAGTCCATCTGGAGACCGGAGACGGCACTCAGCTACAAAACTCATGGAATATTGAGCATCTCCGTAAGTACTACCCGTAAGGCGCGAGGTTGCCGGGCACTGCCCGGCAGCCACCCTTTTGTACAGGCCCTGCCTCAGCTGCATGTAACCCCTTGAACAAAGCCGGGGCGATGACCCCGTGCAAGATAAAATAAAGAAGCGCTGTAGGGGGTCCCCAACTAAAATTGCATGCATGCACGAGCACACCCAGATCACTGCATAAGCATTTCATGAGCATTTGCGTATGCATATAGATCGGATTGCATCTTGCATTCATTCTCATCTGCATTGAGTTGCAGGTTCCTACCGTGAACTTGGCTTCGACGAAGGACGAGAAGATTGCACGGCACAACGATCCCCGGCAAAGCCAAATAGATAAGTTTACCTCTTGTCCATTAGTGTTCTGTAAGGCTATAACTTTGCATGAGAAAACCTTGCCTGTCTTTTGAGACTTAGGTGCTCCCATCCATGACTCGAACGTTGCTTCAGTCAGGATGGTCGCAGTGGCCTTTGGTAAAAAGGAGCTGGCGAGGGGCTGGCCCCTCTGTCTGTTCCCTGGCAGACGTAGCTCTCCGGCAGACAAAGAGGGTGCCGGCAGGATATCCTGCTGGGGAAAACTCATTTATTTTTATTAAAGAGTCACTCCACCTCTGCTTGGACATACACATGCACGGGCTCCCGGCAAGGTTCATATTTTTCATTCATATGCTGATACAAGTACAAGCATTACAGAACACAAAGATGGACTCAAGAGATTACATTATTTGAATTAAAGTTTGGCGATTGCCTACAACCTTAAGATTGAAAAAAGATAAGTGCTCCGTAATGCCCTTTCTTGTCCCTCTCCTCTTAGGCACAGTCGTCGAAGGCAAGGAGGGCAAAAGGAGCGCCTGGGCGGAGGCCCAGCCCATTCCCATCGGGCTCCAGGAGAGGTAGCCCGGAGGGAACGGAAGCCCGAGGGAACGCCTCGATGGAGAGCACGGCGAAAGGCGACCCCGTCAACCACCATAACCAGGGCCAGCAGCACTCGGCAGGGCTAACGGAGTTGCAGCCCGAGAGGAAGCCTGCTGGAGTCCAGCTGGAAGGCTGCTGGAGGAGCCCGGCAGTGCCATCCACACCTCTGCACCCAACTCCCCGGCGAAGATACATCACATGAGGAGCAGGGAAGTCGACATCAACCCTCATACCTCCATTCCGTAGCCCCTCATGTGCAGCCGCAGAGCACGTGGCTTCTCGAGCTCCATCTCTCGCGCAAAGGGAGTAGGGAGGCAAAGGTGACCACACACGGGCTTGTACAGCCTGATGACGAACTCCTGAGGTTGATCACCAATGTGGCCTTCCATCGGGGGGAGTGCCGCCGGCGGAGGCACCACCAAGGCACCGCCCCGCCCTCCTCCTCCTCGAGCACCACGGCGACCACGACCACGTCCCCTTCCTCCCCTCCATGCGGACGATTCCGCTGCCTCAGGGTCCGGGGGAGGAGGGGCGCGCTATCAAGAAGAAACCCTCATCGCCACCACCGGAACACCACCGTGCCCTCGCCCTCGCGCCATGACTAGAAGGGAAGGATCACAGAGGAGAAGAAGAAGTGTGTGTAGAAGGACACTGCCCCAACCCCTTTTATAGGGAGACGGTGCAGGGGTTGGCCTCTCCTACGAGAAATGGCCGCCCCTCTCCTCCAATACGGCCCCTCTGCACCCACTATGACTCTGAGGGTCGAAGCCGCCCCTCTACTCCAACCATCGACGCTCGGTTTTCAGCCATAGCACTCCTCCCCGTGTCCTCCGCATGCACCACCTACCACACCCAATGCATGTAGGACACATGGCGAAGTGCATGCGGGACACATGGTGAAGTGCATGCGGAACGGGGGGCAAGTGGGATGGCAGTTTTCACCCTGTGATCATGGGGCGAGAACAATCCGCAGGACACGATCCAAGTTCTTCCGCGACACCGCGCCCAACGCGCGAGGAAATCGGAAACCGCCCCGAGATCAAGACTCATGAAGCAGCAACAGAAAACCTCAAGGGGCCAACCCCTTCAATGATTCTGCCTGTGCACTTATTAGGCCCTACCTCGACGATGCTCAGCAGCGTGTTCGGGGCAGGCCCCGGGGCTTCTGTCGGTGCAACAAACCCTGGGTCTGTTGCCCAACTGTGCACAGGCACAAGATCAAGATTGAAGCACTAGCTCAAAACAGAGATTGAAGAACCAAGAGATTTGAAGAACCAGCACGTAGCTCAGAGGGACCAAGATCAAGCCATAGGAGCAAGATATCGGCAAGAGAAGGGCCTCCCTTGCCAGGCAGGTGAGCCCGGCAAGGGGCGAGGCCACCACCAGAGGCAAGAAACCAAGACTCCCCGGCAGAGCCTGCCGGGGCTCGCGGGGGGCTGAACCACCCCGCCAACCACTCAGACATGACCCACGTTGTCAATCAGTGCGGTGTCAGGCCGCGAGATGATTAAGTGGCAGCCATTCACCACATGGCAGCCATTTCCTACAGGAGAAACCCAAAGATGACACCCGTCCTGCGACGTGTCAAGGGAACAGGCGCGGAGCTAGCAGGATAGTCTGGCAGGCCTTGCCGGGCAGCCAGTGATGTGACACTAAGCGGCGCATTTAATGCACCCTGTTAGCCCGCAGAGTTAGGTATGATAGCACTGTTTGCTATCATATCAGTGGATAATGACCACTTTGCCACTGTGGTGACCCCTTAATCTATAAAAGTAGGCCCATGGCACTTGTAGGAGGGGTTAGAAGGTTGGAAAGTTGAAGAACCCAAGCCACCATACGCGTGTAGCCACTACGGCCCTGAGGCAAACCTTTCCGGGCAAGTGTACTACGCACCACCACACTCATTCCACCATCAATCCACCAAAGCAGGAGTAGGGTCTTGCACCTCGCGGCGGCCCGAACCTGGGTAAATTGCTTGTGTGCTCTCTGCCGTGCTGCCGTGCGCTGATCTGCTCTTTGTGCAACGCGACGTCCCCCCGCCAAACTAGCAAGGGACCGCCCGGTCCCATAGGTGGCCGCGGATATCCAGCGACAGTGCTGTCATAGAATTGTTCCATGACATTACCAAAATTATCATCACAGAAGTGTCCACTTCCATGACGATAAATCGCTCATCATAGAAGTAGTTCGTCAAGGGTAACCGACACATGGCATCCACCGTAACGGGTCAGCATTAAGCTATCGGGTTCCGGTTTGGATCCGATAACCCGTTAACAGCCCAGACCAATGGCGATTTTCCACGTGTAAAATTCTCATTCGCCGATGATCCACGTGTCGGCTCAGCGTTGGGACATATGTCAACCGTCCATTTGACAAGAATCACCAACGAAACATTGACACGTGGGACGGCCCAATAGAGGCCCATTTAGGTTAAAAGCAAGCCCAGGAACATGCCCACAAGATTTCGTCAGATCTAATGGGCCGGCCCATTAATAGGCTAACATTTTCTGGACCAAATTATAGCCCACATTAGATACGGGCCGATAAATGACTGCAATATTCTAGGCCAGTTTACGGCCAATATCAGGTCCGACCCGTTAACAGCCTGTAATAGTTTGGGCCAAATTACGGTCCATACCTGATCTGGCCCATTAACTGACTTTCATTTCTTGGGCCAAATTACGGCCCATAATAGATACGACCCTTTTAACAGCTACTGTGCCATTGGGTCCATCGGGAGCTTGATTTGCTCTTCGGCCTCTTAATGGCCCGTTTAACAGTTCCGCCCGATAATAGTTTCGGCCTGTCAGCGGCCCTGTCTACATATGGGCCTCTTTCGGCCCGGTTTCACTTTTGGCCATTTAAAGGCCGGAGTTGCACCTGGGCCTAATTATGGTTCGTAGTTACTTTTGGCCTCTAAACGGCCCGTAGTCTTCATGGATACATTCTAGCCCAAACTGCCTATCGGCCTGTTAAAGGCCCTTGAGAGTGTTGGGCCTAATTTTGGCCCGTTATACATCCGGCCTGCTTCCCGCCCGTCATGTAATTGGGTCAGCCAAGGCCCAAAAACATTTCACCCTGTTAATGGCCCGTCACCCGAATGGGCCAATAATGGTCCAATTTATATTACTGCACGCTGTCGACCCGTGATTTGTTCGCCACAATTAAGGATAAATCTAGTTTTCAACCTGTTAAAAGCCTATTTAATTTTCCGGCCCAATTAAGGCTAGCGGTTTACTCGGCCTTTTAAAGGCCCGAAACTAATAGTGGGCTAGATTAAGACTAGACCTAACTAATGGCCCAAGATAATTGTAGGCCCACGGTTCGGCCCGTATTAGCGATTGGCGACCGCCCAGTTTTAGTACATAAATTATTATTTTATAAACCTAACCTATTGGCTCATTGCGCACCGATCGAAGATTACGACCTTTTCTCAAAGCGACGACAGCATAAACAGCAAATAAATTACAGCATCGTGATGAAGAATAAACCTAGACTATACAACAAAGAAATTACAGCATATTACATCCCCTGGGCATCAAAGTTCGCCGCCAGTGATAATAAAGGGCAACCAGACAGCAGATTCCATAAACTGGGCAGGTCGCCACCAGTGGAAGTTAACAGTCCGACAAAATAATAGACAGAACCGACAACACTTCAACACAGTTCAAGAAAGGTTAGCCCGACCCAGGCGCTGTAGCGCAAGCAGCTTAGCAACCTGATGAGACTGCGCTTCTTTGATGCTTATATCCACCAACTTAAGCTGCATAGCATCAATAGACGTCCTGTTCTTATGGTTAATCTTGCAAAGAGATTGGAGTTCCAGTCGGATTTGAGCGAAAGCATGTCTTTCTGCTTGAATTTCAGTCTGAAGAAGTCGAACAGATTCAGGCGGCGACTTCATCGAGCTTGTGTCACTTAGTAAGTTTGACACTACATCAAGATATGACTTTGTGGTTGTATCCCTACCACTACTAGGAAAAGGGCTATAGCTGATATGGACATTAATGGCGCACCATGTATGTGGTGCGCCACTGCTATATAGCAGTGGCGCACCAGATACAGGTGCGGGGGGGGGGGGGGGGGGGGGGGGGGGGGGGGGGGGGGGGGGGGGGGGGGGGGGGGGGGGGGGGGGGGGGGGGGGGGGGGGGGGGGGGGGGGGGGGGGGGGGGGGGGGGGGGGGGGGGGGGGGGGGGGGGGGGGGGGGGGGGGGGGGGGGGGGGGGGGGGGGGGGGGGGGGGGGGGGGGGGGGGGGGGGGGGGGGGGGGGGGGGGGGGGGGGGGGGGGGGGGGGGGGGGGGGGGGGGGGGGGGGGGGGGGGGGGGGGGGGGGGGGGGGGGGGGGGGGGGGGGGGGGGGGGGGGGGGGGGGGGGGGGGGGGGGGGGGGGGGGGGGGGGGGGGGGGGGGGGGGGGGGGGGGGGGGGGGGGGGGGGGGGGGGGGGGGGGGGGGGGGGGGGGGGGGGGGGGGGGGGGGGGGGGGGGGGGGGGGGGGGGGGGGGGGGGGGGGGGGGGGGGGGGGGGGGGGGGGGGGGGGGGGGGGGGGGGGGGGGGGGGGGGGGGGGGGGGGGGGGGGGGGGGGGGGGGGGGGGGGGGGGATACGGGGCTTTTAAGATCTAGAGGGGGGAAAATGAAAAAAAATTCAAACTTACTAGTGGCGCACCATTTGCTAGGTGCGCCACTAGTAACAGAAAAAAAAATGGTTTCAAAAAAAAAATTGGATTTTTTTTTCAAAATATGATACGTAATATGACCGGGAAGTTTGAAATATTTTTTCAAAATTTCATCACACTCATGAACATGAACAAAGTCCTAGACATCAACAAGGTTTAATAGGATTGATATGATAGATATATCAACAAGTGCCTGTGAAGTGAGCTGGTGCTGGGGTTGGATAGAACTGCGAAGTTAAGCGTGCTCGGGCTGGAGTAGTGTGAGGATGGGTGACCTTTTGGGAAGTTTGACCACGGAGTGTGATTTGACTTGAGATTAAGCATATTGACCTGAGATTAAGCCATAGTGACCCGAGATTAAGAAAAAAATGAAAAAAAAATTTGAATTTTTTTTTAAAAAAAAGTTTGAATTCTGAAAAAAAAAATTGTTAGTAATGGCGCACTTCTATGCAGTAATGGCGCACCAGATAGGCATAGTAATGGCGTACTATAGGTGCGCCATTACTATCTGGGATACTAATGGCGCACCAGAGGTGCGCCATTACTATTTTGTTACTAATGGCGTGATAATAGTGGCGCACCTGTAGTGCGCCATTAATGGCAAAAACAGGTGCGCCACTAATTAGCCTTTTCCTAGTAGTGTACCCTCAAGATGTGTTGCCTTCTTCTCTCGAATATATGTTAGAGGGACAAACAATGGGTTCGTCTCACTATTATTGTGGCAGTTCTTCCTAGCAGCAGTGTTGTCACCCTAAAAGAGAAACAAGTAGGTAGATAACAGGTTTTGCATATATAAGCATCAGCACTGTCAATTCATCTCATTTTTTTGTCAGAAATAAAGAGACACGGTTTAAAATAGCATTAACAGAATAGGCATTGTTCATAGTTAAGACGGCAGGAAATGGCATTGTGCAGGAGTGGCCAGCTTCACCAGATCACTGGATTACATATCAAGAACACAAGCATACATGTAGTTCTAAACAACGTATAAGCATGAATGGTGAGTGTACTGTCAATTTATACCATTTCATATTGGTAAATAAAGAGACACGATTTTAATAACATTAATATAATATGGCATTGTTCATAGTTGAGACGTAGCAGGATATGACATTGTGCAGTTGTTGGTAGTTTCACCACACCACTGGATTACAGATCAAGAACACAAGCATACACATAGTGCTAAAGAAGATAACTTGCTATGTTTAGTTTAATTTACATGGTACGAATAAGGAACTAGGTTGTATAACTAAAGACTGAAATTGATAAGGACAAACTTATGTTTATGTACTTCTTCTTTATAAACTTTGAACAAGCAATTTGATGCAAACGACAAAAATAAATAGCAATTGCACTCATAGCTATCCAAATATACACAACAAAGATTGAAGGCTCGAGGAGGAAAAACTTACATTAGTAGTGAAGACAGGCTCTATAAAGCCCTTGTCCATATTGATGGGGGAGGCAATTCAAGAAGTTTACCGCACACTCTTCTTCAAGAGCATTGCCTTTATTCTACATTTTGTTAAGAGTAAATATAGATGTGAAAATATAGGAACAAATGGCTATTATTTAACTTAAGATGCAGAGTACAAATGTAAATACAGCATACATGCAAAAGGCACTGACAAGAGCAATGCGGAGCTAAACTTCTTCAGTAACATTGGTTTTATTCAATATTTTGGCAAGAGCAAATGTTGATCTGATGTGTAGAAAATGGAGGGCAAGGGAAAATAAGCTGCGAAGTGTACATGAAGAACTAGCTGACAAATATTAGTACAGTGATGAAGGACAACAGATACTTACAAGAAAAATGCAGAACTAAATTTCTTCATAAGCATTGGGTTTATTCTACATTAATTAAAGCATTAATATAGATCTGATAATTTGGAGCGAACAGTGGATAAGCAAGCTATAATGCACAATGATGTCACATAATCCACCAGGTATGAATGTAAGGACAACAATAGGACAATAGGTACTCACAAGAGCAAAGCAGCGACCAGCATAGTTGTGATATCCTATGTTTTGCGGCGCTGGTTCTATCGCCAATATACGTCGGGTGCTATGTGATTTCTCCGGTAGCACCACCTTTCTCAAGGACTTTGCTTGTACTCCTTTAGGTTCTGCAATCACCCTCCTCATTTTGGATGTCTGAAACACAAGAGCAACATTTGAATGGAAAAACATGGTATGACAACAAATGGAATAGGTTTTGATAATGGATGGGCATGGCATCTTCACATATATCTTGAGTAAACTAAGCAGCTGGTGGTGCAACGAAGCAAAAGAAAGGCAAGACACCTTATGCAAGATATGTGCAACCAATAAAACCTTGACAAATTAGAACAGGCACCTTATTGGGTGAACAGGATAGGCCATCTGCCTTTGACTCCTTGAGCTCAGAATAGTCATTAGGATCATATTCTAAATAAAAATCTATAGGTCGGGAGCATGTGGGTCTCATTGCATCCACAATGGACCTCAATCCCTTGATGCCAAGTTTGTTACCCATTGAACTGTTTCGCAATTTTCTTTTGATGTGCGCATTCTTATATTCATTGTGATTTTGTACAATATCTGAAAAGCATGAAAACATAAATAGTAGTGAGATTATCTTTGTAATGCAGAGGATATTGTAATATAATAGGGGCTCCCTGTAAACCCTTATGTGCTATCACTGGATTCTGATGAGAGAGCCCATGTGTGCTATAATATGGTGAGCAGATTAATATAATCTGGCACAACTACACACAAAAATAGGCTCCCTGTTGGGAGCTCCAGATGTAAGGATAGTTGGGAGATGATAGGTTCATAATATACCGTATATGAAATTTATTGCCAAACCATGATAACGAGAGCGCAGAGCTAGTAGGCAAATCCTAGTGTAGATAATCGGGGTACACCACAACCACCATAAATAAATCGGGAAAGTGGAACTGGCTGGAAAATACAGGGTTTTGCCGCTACTAATATGCAACCTATCGATCACCTATAGGCCATCTCTATTCATTTGAAGGCGCACAGCTGTTACTATCAGTCTAGTCTATCAAAGACCGCACGGCTCCCACCATTTCAGGGATATTATAGCAGACCAACTCGAAGTGCGAAATCATGTAGTAGAACCGACCCAATAGAGATGTCGACCACAGATGTCCGTGCTCCCCTTCCTGACAAGGAACATACTGTACTTACTAAAGAAGAACAGAAGAGGAACATGTTAAAGAATAGAAGGGGAAGCATATTATTGAGATTCCCCTTCTTTCTATACAATGTTGGTTGCCCAGCCATGATGAATCAGAGCGCCCAAAGAAATGCAATTCCATGATGTCTCTCTATATGTGGCCACATGCATTTGGAAACTCAAGTGGGAGAATTAGCTAACCAATTAAATGTGTGTCTGTTAGCTAATGTAAGTATCATATTACATTCGTATTTGAAGAACCTTAGGACGTATGATTGGCATGTTATTTAGCTTTAAAGGGTGGACAGCTGCTAGTAGGACACAAAGCACCTACGCAGATCATAGTGTAGATATAACGGGAAAGCCCTAAGCATCAGGAGTAAAATCAGGAAAGTGGACCTTCCTGGAACATATGTGCTAGTATTGCTGGTATAGCTAGAAAGGCTTCACATACCAGCTCTCTACAACTGAAGGCGCAGTACTGTTACTATCAGTCTAACTCTCAAAGGCAACACATACGATCGAATAAGAAGAGTTGAAAGCATCCATGACAATCGACATGAAGACCAACACGAAGAGTTGAAAGCGTCCATGACAAGCGACCAAATAGACCTGTACACTGCAAATGTCCCTGCTCCTCTTCACTACAAAGAACATACTGTACAACTATTATACTCCCTCTGTTCCTAAATACAAATCTTTGTAGAGATTCCACTATGGATCACATATAGATGTATATAGATACATTTTAGAGTGTACATTCACTCATTTTGCTCCGTATGTAGTCCATGGAGGAATCCCTACAAAGACTTATATTTAGGTATGGAGAGAGTACTTACAAAGGAAGAACAGAAGAGGAGCATGCTAAAGAAGAGCAAGCAGATTTTGGATAATAAATGTTAGTTGGCCACACATGATGAACTAGAGCGCATAAAGAATACAACTCCCTGCTATCCCTTGATATGTGGCGCATGTGCTTTTCGAAAGTAAAGTAGGAACACTAGCTGACCAATTAAACATTCTCTATTTTATTACATGTCAGCATCATATCAAATTCGTATTTGAGCAACTAAGTTTGGAATTATGAGTGGCATGTTGTTTAGCTTGATGGGTTGAGGAGCACTGCTTGCACGTACGTCTCGAAGCACCTACGATAATAGTACTGAATGTATGGGAATGTCTACATGCAAGTCGCCTGACTTTCCTCATTTGGGTCAGTCGACCATTTTAGGCAGTTGGATGAAGATCCTACATCTCCTAACCCTTCTTCTCCCTCGCCTCTTATTCTTCCCCTAACGACCACCGCACGGGTCGCCAGCCGAACCACCGGTCCCCACCCTCCCCTGAACTGCCCACCACCTCCGATCTTCCGCCGCCCCCGGCCATCCCTCTAGCTAACCCCACCACCACCCGCGTCGAGTTTTGCCTCCGGCAAGGCCCCACCATAGCCCGACGACAAACCCCCACAACCACTGTCTCCACCTGAAACCCTAAGATAGATAATGGGGTAGCCCTCTGGCGAGCCCCTTCCTACCCTCCGGCGAACTCTGGCGAGCTATCAAAAATCAACTCACCCAATTTTGAAATTTTGTCTACTGTCATTTAACTAGTGTGGAATATAAAAGGGGAAAACCATAAGCATTGCGAGTATAGTGTTGACCATGCCATGGCGGATCTGAAGGTGCAAACCGGACAAAGGCAACTTTGCAACCAATGTTTGCTTTCAACTAACAAGTAAGATCCTAAGTGATGGACAAGAAATCACAGTAAAGCAGTGCCGATCTATTTTCTTTCTGCGATAAATAAGTTGAGCAGATACGAAAGAGTACCACCTCTGGTGCAGCGCTGTGTATGCATCTGCTGAGAATTTGATGGTGCTGCGGTAGCGATGGCTGTCGGCGGTGTGGAAGCAGATCTAGGAGGGTAGACGGTGGCGGCGTGGGAAATATCCCGGTGCGGTGGACGAGACGGTCGTAGGAGCGGCACCGGCAAGGTGCACAACGGCGGGGATGTAGCGAGAGGACGGGATGCAAGGATCCTGGTCCGAAGCCGTGGATGAGAGAGGTCGATCTCTTGTAATGGACGACAGTGTCGGGGTATTAGCTTCGACATGGTGGAGGAGGACGACGGTGGATGGGGTGGCGGACGGAGGAGGCTGGGGTGGAGAGGGTGTTTTGGCGCCCACGGAGTACGAATGGGGAAATGGAGGGAGAGAGGAAGGGAGGAACCATGTCTTCAGGGCGCGCTTGTCTCAAATGCGAGGAAATTTACAAACTTAGCCCCCGTTTAAAATTTCCTACATCACAACAATATTAGTCTGTTGGGGATAGGACGGTAATCTCGCATACACCGAATATTGCTGACGGAGATTTTGGCCGACGAGAGTTTGTTTTGGCGCCCACCATGTATGAATCGGGGAGGGAGGTCAGAGGCAATTTCGGCCGAGGAGAAACTGTGTTTTGGCGCCCACCATGTATGAATCTGGGGAGGTGAGAGGCGGAGGCGGTTATGTCATGTTTGAGTGAAATTACAAGCCTACCCCTATCAAAACCTAGAGAAATCGAGCCGATAGGCTTCTCGTGTAAGGGATAGGCAGTAATTTCCATCTCACAGATTTTGGTTTCGGGCGGTTACTGCGACTTTCCCCGCTTCATTCAAATTTTTGCAGAGAAAGAGTGCATGTTTACCGTGCCAACTCAATTCGAATCCAGTTTGTATTTTTTTTGGGCAGGATCCATTTTGTATTCGAATACCAATCTATATACATCATTTTTTATATAGACTTTCAAAAGCACAACACCCTTTATACATAAATATGGTTTACAAATGGCATGATCTCAGATTCATAAGGCTGGATCCATCTTAATTTGGATTTTCAAATAGTTGAAACCACTTTATGTTGAAATCCAATGTATGCATTCCTCGCTAACTGTCTCCAATTAATGTGTGTTTCATGCGGGTTTTTTTACTTCTCAAACATGTACAACGTGTTTCACACACACAACATATAGTGTAATCCCATATAGACATAAATTGCATATAAACCATGAATTGTCTCTAATTAAAGAATCTATGGATCACTAATATTGATAAACTATATAACATTACACGTGTCCCCAAATTCAAATAAATATGCATGTTTGATAGACCAATTTTCCTTATGATATTATAGATGTCGTGATCTCTATTTTAAATATTTGAATCCCCTTTAATCTAGATATTCGTCTCATATAGATATCGTCACTCATGCTTATATATCTCTCTAGACCTATACGCCTTCATCGTCTCTCGGGTATCTCTCGTGCTACTTGTATGTCGACAATGATCTTTTATCTTCATAACACACTGACGGTACTCTCTCCCTCGACCTTCACTCTATCTCTCTCTAAGTATATCTCGCTCCCTGCTATGTGTCTCTAACTATGATTCTCCCTGTGAAATCTCTTTCTCTCACACGAACACAAACTTCGCTTCCCGGGGTCTCATTTCTCTCTACTATTCCTCTATGTGCCACTCGCACACCCCCTCTCACACAGAGATGTCTTGCTCTCGCATTCCCTGATATTTCTCTCTAGCTATCACTCTCGTCATGAAATATATTTCTCCCTCGCAAACACAAAACTCCGTCTCTCGGGATCTCATTTCTCTCTGATATTTGTTTGTATGTGACTCACATGCACCCTCTCTCTATCTCTCTCACACCCACACACATAACTCAGCCTTCTAATCCAATTGACTCTTATCTCTAACACACACACACACACACACACACACACACACACACACACAGTAGATAGCATATTTATCTTTCTATTTATCTGTCTCTCCATCAACCTTCTTTCTCGCTATCGGCGTCCTGGGAACGGGGGTACCCAGACTTGCCTGCCTGCGGCCCATGGCGTGGCTCCACCAACGGCCCGGTACGGCCCAGCTTCGGCAACAACAGCTCAAGACCCTTGTGAGGGGCCAAGCCTCACGAGGCGGACGACACCAAGACCTCCCTGGGGGCGGGCGCGCTAGGCTGGCTCCCGAGGAGCGGAGATATCTATGCAAGGGGCACCTCGCGAGGTTCACGTGACGTGAGCCATGACGACCAAGGCCAGGCGGGCGTTAGCGGGCGTAGTGTACCAGTTTCCTCTTTGGTGCTAAAGACGCAAGCGCAAGCAAGGACTCCCGAGGCATCAGGCAAAGGTTTCCATATTGGTACAACAAGACCAAGACCAGCAGGACGGCAGGACGAAGGTCATCGCGGAGCCCACAGCAGCGTCACCACCAGAGCCTTTGGCAGGCGAAGACTACTTTTGTCAGGATAGCTTGTACTAGTTGTCTCCCTTCAAAATTGGCCGTTGTGGGATCCCTTTCCGCCTACATTTGGGAAGAGGACCAGGGTCTCTATAATTAGGACTAGCCACCACCATAGGAGGGGGGCTGATCTGATCGGATCTCTTATCATCTTGGGTTGGATCCATTCCACCAAGGCCATGGCACCAGCTCATCGAGCTCAAAAACACCTCTCCTCCTGAGGCTGTTCAGCCACTGTACTAGTTCATCCTTAGCCCTCGAGGCAATCCACCACCACCACACTGGAGTAGGGTATTACACCGCAACGGTGGCCCGAACTAGTATAAACCTCTGTGTCTCATGTTCTTTGGGTTCATCCAACTAGGCCGTGAGATCATTTAGCGAGCGAACTAGGGAGAGAGAGTTCTTCGTGCGTACCCCAGAGTTCGAACCTCTTAAGGTTTTGCCGGAACCCAGAATCTGACATTTGGCACGCCAGGTAGGGGTGCGCTGAAGCTTTTCCTCCGTCAATCCACGCTCCACCGCTCCGCCAGTTCCATTGCTGATGCTCGTCGAACCCGCGCTAAGCGCCGGGCCGCTCTCAATGCTCGCGTCACCCAAACAGCGCCCGTCAGCGGGCCTCCCCGTCGCTCTCCATCACCTGCTGCCAATGCCGCCACCGGCCCGGCGGGGAACGAGCAGCAGGCTTCGTCGCTGCACCCCTTCGTGCGGTGGGACTGACGCACCACCACCCCATCGCTAACACCGGCTGGCTCATCATCTCACGCTCGCCGCGGGCCCGTGGACGCGCAGGCCGCGCTGCTCACGGCGCGCGAGCTCCTGCGCTACCGCCCAGTCGATGACCTCTACGAGGACTGGCTGGACCGCATCACCGAGCTCGTCAGCGCCGTTGGGGGCTCTCCTGCACCGTCCCTCTCGCTGCCTCATCCGCCTCCCGCTACAGGCGACGTGGCCCATGGAGCGCATCCACCACCTCCACGTCAAGACGTCGCCCTCGCACCAAGGCATGCGGCCCCTCGGCTGCCAGGTGGTCCCTCGGCCGCAGCAAGATGCTCCTGCACTCCCAGCACCGCCACGTCAAGACCGTGCGCCACCTAGAGTGGCGGCGCCTGGGCACCAAGACCAGGCTCCGCCTCCATGATGGGCCCCAGTGACTACGGCAGGCTGCCGCGCCTTCACTCCTGAGCTGCGTAGTGTCGTCTGTCCCTGGAAGTTCAAGCCCAACCTGCCTCCACGCTACGATGGCACCCCTGACCCAACTGAGTTCCTGCAGCTCTATGAGCTGAGCATCGAAGCAGCCAATTGCGACGAGAAAGTCATGGCGAACTGGTTTCCCATGGCCCTCAAAGATGGTGCGCGCTTGTGGCTCCTCAACTTGCCCGCGGGATAGATCTCCTCCTGGGGCGAGATGCGGGAGCGCTTCGTCGCAAACTTCCAGGGCACTCGCGACCGCCCGCCGACAGCGGGAGACCTGCGGCGCATCAACCAACAGCCAAGGGAAACTCTGCAAAAGTACATCCAGTGCTTCAATAGCGTTCGCCTCAAGATCCCCAAGGTATTGGATGAGGCCATCATCTCTGTGTTCTCTGATGGCATCCGCGACGTCAAGATGAAGGAGGAGCTCGCCATCCACGAGGACCTATGCACCACCCTGGAGATGTTCAACATGGCGACCAAGTGTGCGAGAGCTGAGGAGGGGCGCCTCTCCCTCCTCGAGCTTCCAGCTACCGACCCAGAAGACAAGAAGGCCAAGGCCAAGGATGTGAAGCGCAAGGGAGTGGCTGTGCTCGTGGTTGAGCCAGAGATGAAGCGCGGCCGCGACCACCCGGAGTCATCCAAGGGCAGCCGCCCATTCTGCGCCTTCCACAATGTGCACAGCCACAACACCAGTGACTGTCAGGAGCTCAGGGCCATCCGTGATGGGCGCTTCGGGCGACGCCCCGAGCACAATGACCGAGGCTATAGCCGAGGAGGAGGACGAAGTGGAGGACGCTGGGACGACCGCGGCGCCCGCCAGGAGTGGCGCGACCAGCCTCAGGAGGATCGCTGGCAGGACCAGCCTCGCGAGGGTGCCTGGAGGGATCAGCCTCGTGAGGACCGTCCTCAAGGCAAGGCTAGCCTCCCTCCACTGCCACCGCCACCAAGGAGGAAGGACGACCATCACCAGGACAAGGGGGCTGGGGGCTTCCAGGAGCCGCGCGCCATCGCCTGCATCTTGGGCGGCGCTCATGCCCCAGCCTCCCAGCGCATCTTCAAGCAGTTTGTTCGTGAGGTGAATGCGGCCCTCCCTAGGCTCGAGGCCATGCTCCCGCTCAGGTGGTCCAAGTGCGCCATCACCTTCAGCTCGTCGGACCAGCTCAAATGCGCGGCTACTACCGGCGCCCTCCTGATGCTTTGATCACCCATCATCAACAACGTCCAAGTTACCAAGACCCTCATCGACGGCGGCGCAGGGCTCAATGTCCTGTCCGTCGAGACGTTCGATAGCCTCCAAGTACCATACGATCTGCTACAACCTACCAAGCCTTTCTCAGGAGTGACCGACGGCTCCACCACCCCGATAGGGCAGGTCAGCCTCCCTGTCACCTTCGGCAAGCGCAACAACTACCGCACTGAGCTCATCGACTTCGACGTCGCCCACATTTGCCTACCGTACAACGCCATCCTCGGGTATCCGGCCCTGGCCAAGTTCATGGCGGTGACTCATCACGGCTACAATGTCCTCAAGATGCCAGGGAGCGGCGGTGTCATCATAGTCACTGCGAAGAAAAGGATGTGGTGTGCTCTATCGAGCACGCCTACCAGGCTCCGGCGGTCGAGGATCCAGACAACGAAGGCACCATCTACCCCCCTGAGGCTGTCCCCAAGAAGACGAAGCAACTACTCTACCAAGGGCCTCAGGAGAGCGGCGTCTCCAGCGGCACCACCTCAGGACCTGCGCCCGCAGATGGGGTGCCTCCCTCCCTCGCATAGTAAGGCCCACCTGGTGCCCTCCTCAGGCTGGGCTCGGGGGCTCTCTTCTGTAGGGCCTCAGACCTAGTCAACGTCATGAGGGAGGTGCTCGGGCACCACGTGGAGGCATGCTTCATCGCACGCTTCCCGCATCAGGGCACGAGGCACGGGGTGCCTGGTGCTCAAGAGTTCATCACCAAGACCACCAAGGAGCTTCAAGAAGCAAGAGTCATGCGCGGCGACCGCCGTCCACCACCCGACGCAGCTCCTTGTCCTGGCGAGGATGACGAGCTGCATGCCTGCGTCGACTACCTTGGGCTCAACAGAGCCGCATTTCAGGAGCGCTTCTGGCCATCCCGCATCGGCCTGTGTGAAGGTCCACCTCACAGCTACGTTCGCATGCCCTTCGGCCTGCCAAACGCGGCTGTCACCTTCCAGCGCCGCCTACGGAGCATCCTGACGGCCCAGGAAGCCAGGCACCAGGCGGTCCTGGTGGAGATGGCGACAGTCCTTCGCGAGCCTCCCGGCCTCCCAGGGCCTCCTGAGGCTCAGGATCCTAGCGGCTCGTGAGGAACAACTTCTTCAGCACGCGTCTTCAGCTACCCCAACACCTCGTCGACAACGGTTCCAGGTGACATTTTCTGGTTTATTCAGCTGGGAGTGCCCCTCGGGCTGCATCATTCCCAGGTCGCACGGGCCTGCCCCTGCGACATGTATCCTTTTGCATCTTTAGCTCACTCTGTTGGGGGCGCCCCTCGGGCTACAGCATCCCCAGGCCGCACGGGTCCGTCCATGTGGCATGTATCGTTCTTGCATCTATCTGAGCTAGCATTACTTGCCTCCTATTAGTCATCTTATGATTATCACCTGCCTATCCGGTACTTCGATACCATGAACGTCGTGCACCCTTGCAAGCCCGCCCACGACCGCCTCATGATTAAGGACTGGCACAGCGTCTGTGCTCGGGTCCGTCCCTGCAGCATTGCTAAACCCAAGAGGTTGAGCTCTGGCTCGCGGGCAAGCTCCCGTGTACGTCACCTCCCATGGCCCTTGGTGCCTTGTTCTCGCATGAGCTAATCGCGGACGGACA
>JAAAWM010010134.1:0-34436 GCA_036873465.1 Thinopyrum obtusiflorum
CCAAAGCAGACACGGGGAAGACGGCGAAGTCGGCCGAAGCGGAGAGGCTGGCGGCACTGCAAAGGAAGCACATCGTCTTCCCCTCAACAGTCACCAGGCGAGAGCTGAGGGAGCGATATTACCTCTTCTGGTCAGCGGAGACAAAGGCACATCCGGGTACCCAAGTATTCGCACCTTCTGCCACAGATCTTGGCCCGAACAAGTACCAATTCTTCACTGTGTACTTCTATTGCGGGCTCTGCCCGCCCTTCTCTGAATTCTTCTGTGATATCATGAATACCTATGGATTTCATCTGTTGGACTTCACGCCAAATGCGGTGCTGACTATGGCAATTTTCGCTCATCTTTGCGAAAATTTCGCCGGAGTCAACCCCAGCACGACCTTGTTCCGCCATTATTTCATCCCCCGCATTGAAAAGGGGGAGCCCCTCTCCGGCGGTATTGCCTGGATCTCAAGGACAGGCAAGAAGGATATGTATCTGAAAGGAGAACTCCGCGGGAGGTGGGATGACTGGAGATCTGACTGGTGCTGGATCGTCGAAGAAGATCCACCGTCATTCACTGCACCACGCAAAGCCCCAGTGGTGCGCGGCAAGGATTGGAGCGAGCTGGACCCGAAGGAGAAGAAGTTTGCCATCGCCATCACCAGGATCCAACGCCTCAGGCTTGCCGGGCTTACCGTAGGAATGGTCGGTGCAGATTTCCTTCGTCGCCGCATTGCCCCTTTGCAGGACAGAAAAAGGCCTGCTTGGGACTTTAAAAACGCGGCGGATATTATGAGGCTGCGCCCTGGACTGAATTACAACTTCACGGTCCTGGAGCTCGAAGCTATGCTCCAGGAATTGTTCAAATGGGATCCAGAGCACCCTGAGTGGTTCCGGTTGCCGCAGACCATCGTTCCGTTGTGCAACAATTCCTCGTTGAGTCGCATCATTCCCCCCCCCCCCCCCCCCCCCCCCCCCCCCCCCCCCCCCCCCCCCCCCCCCCCCCCCCCCCCCCCCCCCCCCCCCCCCCCCCCCCCCCCCCCCCCCCCCCCCCCCCCCCCCCCCCCCCCCCCCCCCCCCCCCCCCCCCCCCCCCCCCCCCCCCCCCCCCCCCCCCCCCCCCCCCCCCCCCCCCCCCCCCCCCCCCCCCCCCCCCCCCCCCCCCCCCCCCCCCCCCCCCCCCCCCCCCCCCCCCCCCCCCCCCCCCCCCGCGGAGGAAGCGAGGGCTGCCGCAGAAGCCGGGGAGTTCGGCTTCACCGTGGAGGAGGCGGAGGCAGCGCGGGCGGCAAGCCTTGCCGTGGAGGGCGAGCTTGCCGAAGGGGGCGAGCTTGCCGGGCAGGATGAGAGCGCCGGGCCAAGCGAACCCCCCGAAGAGACACACAGCTCATCCACCGACGGCTCCTCCTCCGAAGAAGATCTACCGCAAGCAGAGACTCCAGCTCCTCAAAGGAAACGCCTCCGCAAACTTGGAGATGTAGCAAAGCGGCAGGAGGACCAACAGCCACCGCGCCGTACGACACGCTCTACCGCGGCAAGAACTGGTGCTGCGGGAGCGCCCCATACCACGACGGCAACCGGAGCAGGGTCATCCAAGACTGCTGCTGCTGCCCCTGCCAAACGACAAAGAGGCCCCACTCCTCCTCCGCCTCCCCGTACGGAGACTAGAGCGCGAGCGGATTTTGATTTTTCCGCTTTCAGCTTCGGAGAAGAGGAGGAAGAAGAGTAAGATCCTTCACCATACCTTTGATCTTTTCAGATTTTTCATTTTTGTTGTTGCCTTCCTCATTGGCCTTACTCTGACCATGCTTCCACAGGAGAGAAACCTTGGCCCAGGGGGGGGGGGGGGGGGGGGGGGGGGGGGGGGGGGGGGGGGGGGGGGGGGGGGGGGGGGGGGGGGGGGGGGGGGGGGGGGGGGGGGGGGGGGGGGGGGGGGGGGGGGGGGGGGGGGGGGGGGGGGGGGGGGGGGGGGGGGGGGGGGGGGGGGGGGGGGGGGGGGGGGGGGGGGGGGGGGGGGGGGGGGGGGGGGGGGGGGGGGGGGGGGGGGGGGGGGGGGGGGGGGGGGGGGGGGGGGGGGGGGGGGGGGGGGGGGGGGGGGGGGGGGGGGGGGGGGGGGGGGGGGGGGGGGGGGGGGGGGGGGGGGGGGGGGGGGGGGGGGGGGGGGGGGGGGGGGGGGGGGGGGGGGGGGGGGGGGGGGGGGGGGGGGGGGGGGGGGGGGGGGGGGGGGGGGGGGGGGGGGGGGGGGGGGGGGGGGGGGGGGGGGGGGGGGGGGGGGGGGGGGGGGGGGGGGGGGGGGGGGGGGGGGGGGGGGGGGGGGGGGGGGGGGGGGGGGGGGGGGGGGGGGGGGGGGGGGGGGGGGGGGGGGGGGGGGGGGGGGGGGGGGGGGGGGGGGGGGGGGGGGGGGGGGGGGGGGGGGGGGGGGGGGGGGGGGGGGGGGGGGGGGGGGGGGGGGGGGGGGGGGGGGGGGGGGGGGGGGGGGGGGGGGGGGGGGGGGGGGGGGGGGGGGGGGGGGGGGGGGGGGGGGGGGGGGGGGGGGGGGGGGGGGGGGGGGGGGGGGGGGGGGGGGGGGGGGGGGGGGGGGGGGGGGGGGGGGGGGGGGGGGGGGGGGGGGGGGGGGGGGGGGGGGGGGGGGGGGGGGGGGGGGGGGGGGGGGGGGGGGGGGGGGGGGGGGGGGGGGGGGGGGGGGGGGGGGGGGGGGGGGGGGGGGGGGGGGGGGGGGGGGGGGGGGGGGGGGGGGGGGGGGGGGGGGGGGGGGGGGGGGGGGGGGGGGGGGGGGGGGGGGGGGGGGGGGGGGGGGGGGGGGGGGGGGGGGGGGGGGGGGGGGGGGGGGGGGGGGGGGGGGGGGGGGGGGGGGGGGGGGGGGGGGGGGGGGGGGGGGGGGGGGGGGGGGGGGGGGGGGGGGGGGGGGGGGGGGGGGGGGGGGGGGGGGGGGGGGGGGGGGGGGGGGGGGGGGGGGGGGGGGGGGGGGGGGGGGGGGGGGGGGGGGGGGGGGGGGGGGGGGGGGGGGGGGGGGGGGGGGGGGGGGGGGGGGGGGGGGGGGGGGGGGGGGGGGGGGGGGGGGGGGGGGGGGGGGGGGGGGGGGGGGGGGGGGGGGGGGGGGGGGGGGGGGGGGGGGGGGGGGGGGGGGGGGGGGGGGGGGGGGGGGGGGGGGGGGGGGGGGGGGGGGGGGGGGGGGGGGGGGGGGGGGGGGGGGGGGGGGGGGGGGGGGGGGGGGGGGGGGGGGGGGGGGGGGGGGGGGGGGGGGGGGGGGGGGGGGGGGGGGGGGGGGGGGGGGGGGGGGGGGGGGGGGGGGGGGGGGGGGGGGGGGGGGGGGGGGGGGGGGGGGGGGGGGGGGGGGGGGGGGGGGGGGGGGGGGGGGGGGGGTAGAGCCCGCAATAGAAGTACACAGTGAAGAATGGGTACTTGTTCGGGCCAAGATCTGTGGCAGAAGGTGCGAATACTTGGGTACCCGGATGTGCCTTCGTCTCCGCTGACCAGAAGAGGTAATATCGCTCCCTCAGCTCTCGCCTGGTGAGTGTTGAGGGGAAGACGATGTGCTTCCTTCGCAGTGCCGCCAGCCTCTCCGCTTCGGCCGACTTCGCCGTCTTCCCCGTGTCTGCTTTGGGAGCCATGGTGGAAGCGGTGATGGAGTTCGAAGGCGTCGATGATGCTGGTGGCGGCGTGGGATTGGAGGGCTGCTCTGCTTTGACCTTAAGGAAGAGGGGGAGCGGCAGCGATTTCGAGATTGGGAATGGGAAGGGACAAGTGAGTGGAACTGCTGCGGGCCCTCTTTTTATGGGGAAAAAGCAGAGTCGCCTCGCCTTTCCCAAATTGAGATAACTGCGCACGCCTTCCCAAGCGCCGCATTCAACACAAGCCGTGCGGGGGAGGGCGCGGTGAAATAGGAGGTCGTTACGGCTTATCCCAGCCACGCATGCCCGTGCACTGTTTGGGCCTGGCCCAACAACGCCCAGCACCGTGTGTGGCCCAGGCCCGGGGGCTCATGTCGGTGTACTAGAATAAGGGGTACTCTAGTACCCCGTACTTGTGCACGGGCAGTAGTAGCATCTCGCGGCAGGGTTTGCCGGGTGACAGCCAAAGACCGCTTCAAGATCATTGAGAAGCCATTCAAGAGCAGAATATGCAAGCCAAAGAGGCAAGGCCCCGGCAAGAGGAGCTTGCCGGGAAGTTTACCCAAAGCCCGCCAAGATATTTGCCGCGGCAAGGTATCAGGCGCGGCAAGATATCAGGCGCGGCAAGGTGCTTGCCGCGACAAGGTGCGATGTTGTCCTACTGTGCTGTCGCTCCAGTGCCTCTGCCAGCATGGCACTCTGGGGCCTTCCAGGCATGCGTGGCAGGGTACTGTGCGGATGGCGACGCACTGTGGCTAGCAGTGTAGACGGGACATCTACTTTTCCCATGTCCAAGACGCCCAGATACATGTATCTGGACAGCTAAGGCGTGAGCATTTAATGCCCTTGTCCCCTGCCGTCAGAGGTAGGTAGGACATGTCATCATAGTAATAATGGCTTTACTGTAGCAACTTTACACCTCTTCTCTTCGTTGTGTTACCACTGTTGGAAACCCCTTCTAGCATATAAAAGGAGGCCCAAAGGCAACAGGGGAGGGGGGGACATTCTGGACTCGGCCCAGTCTTGCGTGTAGCTGCTGTGTACTGTTCATAGCGCTCCTGAGCTCCGAGTTCAAGAACACTCATAATACACTCAAAGCAGGAGTAGGGTTTTACGCATCCGTGCGGCCCGAACCTGGGTAAATCGTTCGTGTGCTCCCCGCGCTGGTTGCTAGATCTGCTCTTCGTGCGATCCTCTCCCCCGCCGAACCGTAAAGGGGCCGACTCGCTGGCCCCATAGGTGATCGTGGATTGGTTCCCCGACAACGCCAGATGCAACAGATAAGTTAGGCAGGTCATGTGAAACAACTTTCATATGATATCATCCTTTCTCCACGCACCACAGGCTCTTTGTGGATCATTCATAAAACGTGTTGTTCATGAGTTGCTTTGCTTCTTGGTTCTTTGCGCCAAGGGCACGTGTGTCATCTAGTTTCTAGGTGTAAAATGGCATATGTACTCATGTGAAGCATACCAACAGCCTCCACATTATCATAGTTACGGTTGTTCAGGTTTGCATATCGCTCTTGATCTCGCATGAACATTGAGACATGTGTTATAGCAGGCGTGTTGCGTGCAATAGACCTCATAATAGACTTTATTTTTGAAAACAGAACATCCCCTTTATTTATTAGAAATAACAGTTACATCGTCAGTAAGTAGATTTACAATTTCATTCATAGGCTCCTCAAACCAGTCCCTAGTCTCAGAAAATTTAGCTAACCTAGCAAGTTCGTCAGCTACTTTATTTGCTTCCCTATTACAATGTTCAAATCTAATAAGCGTAAAATCGCACGCCATAAAATAACAATCATCAAACACTGTCGCTGCCGCTCCCGCTGAATATCCTCCATTCTTCATTATGTCAATTACTTCCATATTGTCGGAGTTAACGATGATACAGTTGCATCCCGTCTTCTGTGCAAGTAATAAGCCATATCTCAGAGCCAAGGCTTCAGCTGTTAATGCATCTGCACACCAATTCATCCTCCAAATCCCCCGGGGGGGGGCCCCCCCCCCAAAATGAATCCTCCTTTGTCATCTCTAAGTACAGCCCCCGTTGTTCCTCTAAGCATGTCTTGATCGAAAGAAGCATCAACATTTAATTTCACAAAACCTCTAGGTGGTCTTGTCCACCCCTCTCTTTTACTGGTTGTCCTAGGGGATTGGGCAATTACATAATTTGCCGTTATAGCACGGGCTCCCATCGAAATTTGGTATGCGTCTTGTGATTTTCCCTGATGGACTAGCGTACGTCTGTCCCACCATAAGTACCAAGCTATTGGCGATCAATTCACGTACATTCTGGGTGTCCACTATAGATAGCTCATGATTTGGCATAAGAAGAAGGAACTCAAGAACTGCCTCTCCCGCACGGTCAATTGCACAGGCTTTCTCAATGGCCTCATGCAGACCCAACCTTTCCCACACTTCTTTCACCTTTTTACATAAAAATAACAAGTGTTTTGTATCTTCCAGCCCGTTAGAACATGATGGGCATATGGGCAAAACCTTCATATGTCTATTCGCAAGTGTAACATGACACGGAAGGGTTCCGTGTAAAGTGGGCCAAATAAAAATCTTCACCTTTGCTGGACAAGATAACTTCCAAATCTTAGACCAGATCGTATTGACATTTGTTCTACCCATGCCATTTCTGTATTGCAATTTTCTCCCATATTGTTTGTTCCATTCCTCCAATAAGTCGAGCGAACTGTGAAACATCCATTCTTTGTAAAACTCCAAGCAATGAAGTCTGATCTCCTATAGGAAAAACTGAATCTCAGCAGCAAAGATCAAATACATGCTTCCCTGTTCGAGGTATAAATATTTGTAATTCTTAATTGACATGCTAGATGGTATCTTCTCATCCAATTATAGAAGAACTTGTAATTGTAAGAAAATATGACTATATTCCATCAAACTCTAAAATCCTATGAGGGCGGGATAACAACAAGAGCATCAAATTATAAAATAAAAACTTGTCTCGACATTTTAGGAACAGTTAATATTTTTCTCACAGCAAATGTCTATTTGTGAGTTGTACACTAAACACGGAATATGCTGATCTATTTGTTGAATGCTTAATTTAAGAAGTTCATATGCAACTTCAGATTTGCTCTTGGCAAAGAATGAGCAACTATCGTTTGTCGAATAGAGCTTCATATACCTTTTTTGCTGGTTGGTGATAACCTGGTGGTGATCTATTATCAATGCTCTTCTTTCAGTTGATTGAATAAAGAAGAGCATCACATACAAAATCTTATGCAGGTTCTGACAAGAACAAGTGAGATAGACTACTGATTCTACAATGTCAGTATGCAGTCCAATGATATTTGGCAATGTATTTTTCTGCTTCTGTCATCTATGAGCTCATTACTAAGTGTTAAAAACAATAAAGATGATCAAATGTGCTCTAAGCCATTTAATATGTGTTTGAAACAGCCGCCCTTCCACACCCACAACATTTGACTAAATTCTCAGCAAATTTCAATCAAAAACATTGAAAATTTAATGCACGAGTTTCAGGGCACACCTTTGAATTATTTTATTTCAGTATTTATATATCATCACTAACTGCTTGCAATGATGAGTCAACAACCTACAACCAAATTACGCAAGATTTCAGAGGATAGAGAAAAAAATATGAGTTTTATGATTTTACAACATGCAAATGCACATGTTTATTGAACATCAACTTGAAGCAGGTTAAGTGGTTCCTAGATATTAGCAAGTAGAATTGAAGTTGCAGCATTGTCATATAAAAAGGCATAAATCACTTGTCTTACTGGGAGCTATTTGTATATTATTTAAGAAGGAAACGTAAAACCATCTAGATGGATTAGCTATTGGGGGCTCTAGTTAATGAATGGAGCAGCACTACCATCATTCCATTCCATGGAGATGAACATGAACATCTTTTCGTTTGACCAGTAACATGAACATATTTGACTAACCTTGATTCCAGGAAGAAGAAATAAAGAGCATATAGTAATGTTTGTCAATGGGTAGTCATCATTTATGCCTTTTTTAGATTATACCTATAGCCTCGTTTCCTTATATATGCTCAATGCACACGTTGAGTTGTTACTTGAAGCACTAAATGACAACATTTATTCCTGGATTCAAAGATCAATGGAATTTGCATCAGCAATCATAGCACGGCAATAAAGAAAATATATACTTAATTATATACAGGAAAATTTAAAGAAAGATATAAGAATCTTGGTATACTCACACAAATAAACATCTTTCATTTTTTAGACTCACAAACCGGTATTTTCCAAGGTCTTGATTTCCCCGGTGGCATCGGTCCAGGATGAGGCTTTCGTGCAAATCGTTCCTCGGTGCGCCGGCGCTATCGTTCAGTACGGGTGCTAGCGAGGATTGGGGTGTAACCGCCGATTGCCACCTCCAGTGATGCGGAGCATCCTAGGGTCATCCCCATGGACCTACCATCGTCTCATCAAGAGCCAAGAGGACCCATGACACGAACACGAGCTAGAGCTCTTGAGACCGAGGTGACTTCCTTCCTTAGTGATATCACATATGATCCACTCGAGACATGGCTACTACCTAAGTCTGAGATGTTGTGCATGATTAGGTATCAAGAGGACCCTCCCGAAGATGCACGTGAAGCCAGACAAGTCCCCAAGTTAATGGACGAGGTGAACCAACGGAAGGAGTCAAGGACAGCTCCCAGGACCCGGACATCCGGCCATGACCCCCGACATCCGGCCCCTGGAAGTGTCACCATCAGCAAGGATCCAGCGGCCAAGTCTACAGGGCCCGGACATCCGGCGTCCAACCCGGACATCCGGCCTCCAGCCCGAAAATCCGGCCTTCTTCCCGGACATCCGGACAGGCCTATCCAGAGAACAGAAGACCTGGCCCTTCAGCCCGGTCATCCGGCCAAAGGCCCGGACATCCGGCCGGTCCCGAGCTCCCGGACATCCGGCCCATCGCCCAGACATCCAGACCCCGCCTATCCAGAGAGCATCAAGGCCAGTATCGACCGCCCGGAAATCCGGCACCTCGCGAAGGCCCAGACATCCGGCCTCCCCTGTCTGCGCACAGTGTAAGGGCCCGAGGCCCATGTACCCCTTCGCCCACCTAGACTATATATACTCCTCCTCCTCCCTCTTTCTAGGGTTAGCGTTGTGATAGCTCATTTGTGAGATAGAGCCTCGCTCATCCATACGGATCTACTCCTTGAGAGAGACCGCGGCCCCTCTTCGGAGAAGATCCACGTTGGATTCAAGACCCCCTCTTGGGTGGCCCCATCAAGACCTCCTCACGGAGAAGAACCGGTTACCTTTGTATCGTCCTTTGTTGATCGTGGATCTTGTATCTCCTCTCGTGTTCCGAGGATCTAGCATATGTGTGACTATATCTTGCTGGTTTGAGTGATTCTCTCGTGTTTTCCCTCGTGTTCTCCGTGTTCTTAGTTGGGATCCGCTCCTTTCGTGAAAGATCGGCCGTATAGGGTTCCACCCTACATCATCTTGGTATCATGAGCCACGTTGATCATGATTTCGGAGCCCCCCTCTTTGTTTTCTAGCCTAGTTTTGTTGATTTTGTTCCTAATTTAAAAATTCCCCACAAAAATAGCCCCAAATTTTTTCTGTGATTTGTTGGTGTGATGAAGTTTTGTTGGATTTGATCTGCGGATTTCGTGTGTTGCAGGTAGATCTAGCTTTCCACCATCTTTTCCCCAATTTCCATCCACAAAATCTCTCGAATCTTGCCCCGATTTTGCCTCTTCCACGCGGAGTTCTTCGAGTTCGTCCTCGGATCCAGAGCCCGGACATCCGACCCGACAGCCCGGACATCCGGCCATCCCGGACATCCGGCCCCAAGCCCGGACATCCGGCCCCTGACAGCAGCACTTCCATCCACCGCTCTGTTTCCCACCTAACCTTCGTCAAATTTTGATCCGGTGCCCACATACACTTCCGCATACCACCATCACTTCCGCATACCACCACCATTTTCCACAAACACCACCACCGCTTACCCACTATCAATCCCGACAATTTCTACATGTTTTGCTTTGAGAATTTGAGTTGCGGTTCCCGTGTCCTATTGTGTTTCGGCTATTTAGGTACGGTTCAACATCAACATCACCGCCGCTCATCTTCGCCACGGACTCGTCATCAACAATGGTAACCTCATTTTGGTATCGTGATATCATTCTACATTCTTGCCATTGCATTGATAACCCCATAGCCTTACTTTTGCGTACCTTACCCATCGAGACTAGCCTTTGAGTATTGCCGGCAACGTGACTTGTGCAAATTAGTGATCATACTTTCCATAGCATACATACCATACCATCGTGGTGCATATTTTGGTATCATCTCTTGTGTCACAAGGTTGTCATCGCATACACAATTGCTATCTTGGTTCATGAAGTTTTGCATGAGAAAAGAGCTCAAACGACAAAGAGCCAAACAAGCTTTTAAGCAAAAGGGAAAGATAAGCAAAGAGCTTATAAGCAAGAACCATAGCATCATACCACATTAAGATTGTCATACTCGATCATCTTCGATCATATCATCGGAATACCATACATATAGCATACTTGGGATAGAAGTTGTTGCATTTTTGCTTAGTAGGTTGTGCACAAGTTTCGTATCCGCCTATTGTGCAATCGTGCTAGCGTCTCTCTAGTGTTGCGCAACAAGAGCATTTTCGTGGATTCCACATTTTGGCTCACTCCTTGGTTGCACGACCCCACTTATCTATTTGCGTGTGTGTTTCCGTGTACCATATCTTGCTATTGGTCTACTTGTTGCATTTGCAAATTTGTGAATCTTTTCCAACATTATTGAAGCTCACTAACAATTGCATCAAATTTTGTGCCACCATCCTAACCAAGCTCCACTATAAGCTTTTACTTGTGTAGGTGTGAGAAACTGACAAGAATTAGTACCAATTGTGATATTTCCTTGTTACACATTGGAGTGATCATTGATCCATCTTCAACTTCGGTCAAGGTACATTTGGTATAAGTTCTTCTCTTTCTCCCACTCACATATTTGTTTGGAATGATGGATAGACCAAGTACTTCTACCAACCCACTCTTCCTTGAGCAAGACGACGACCCGAACAACTACGTCACCAAGCTACACCTCTTTTGTACACAATGAGCTTTGCATCAAGAGCAACAAGCAATGAGCGACCGCATTGACCATCTCGCCACCGACTTGCGACTCTCCAAGCAACGTACAAGAGACTACTTCGACAACAAGCTCGACGAACACAAATAAGAGAATGATGCAAGAATGGACGAGATTCGTGCCTTGTTAGTCAACCGCTCTTCTACCACTTCGTCCTACTCAAGACGGAGCCGCTCGAGTCGACACTCCGACGACACTATCTCCGGCTCAAGTACTCCGACATCGAACACTCTTCATCGTGCCGCGCGACAAGACCGTCACGCCAACCGCAATCCGCTACACGACACTGACTCTCAAGAGCAAGCTCGCGCGCAAGAACATCGACACCATCAAAACCAAGCTACTTTCGTGCAAGCACAAGAACGGCAACGTCTACGCCAACAACAAGAGGAAGAGCATGCGCGACAACACCAAGATGCACAAGATGCCGAGGCACAACGTCAAGAACAACAACTATGAGAAGCTCAAGCACTTGAGGCGCAATGTGCCCTTCGAGATTCAACTCGAGCCGTAGCCACGCGCAACCGACAAGCTCGTGAGCAACAAGAAGCGCTTCGTGATGAAGTTCAAGAACGACTATATCAAGCTCGCGTGCATCGTCAAGTTCGTCAAGCTCCTCCACAAGCTCGCCAAGAACATCAAGTTCAACAAGAGCAAGATGAAAATGGAAATCCTCCAAGACAAGAGCAAGTTGAGGGAGACAATCCTCCTCGTCAAGGACGTCATCATCCCCGACCCTAACACAATAAAGAGCAACGATACGGCAAGCTAAAGTTCACCATGCCCAAGTTTTCCGAAAGCAATGATCCCGAAGAGTACCTATCATGGGCATTGAAGGTTGACAAAATCTTCCGCTTGCACAACTATGAAGAAGAGAAGAAGATCGCGATGGCATCCCTCGAGTTCCAAGACTACGTCCTCATTTGGTGGGAACAAGTCATTGAGCGCCGAGCGGCCAAAGGTGAACCACCCATCACAACTTGGGCGCAAATGAAGGATGTCGTGAGAGCACGTTTCGTGCCTACCTACTACAACCGCGACCTATTCAAGAAACTCCAACTCCTCAAGCAAGGAACCAAGAGCGTTGAAGAGTACTATAAGGAAATGGAGATTGCCATGATACGAGCCAATGTCACGGAAGATGATGAACAAACTATGGCACGTTTCTTGAATGGACTCAATCATCCTATCAAGAAGATCGCCGACTTCCAACCATACTCGAACCTCATCGAGCTAGTGCATCAAGCTACCAAAGCGGAACGCCAAGTGCAAGATGACTTCAAGTACGCCAAGTTCTCGTCCAAGTCCTATGGCTTCTCCAACAATCAAGCTTCAACGACTCCAACACCTTCTACCTCAACCAAGCCATCTACAAGCAACGGCGACAAGTCAAGTTACAAGAAAACTTCGACAACCTCAAGTCGTCCTCCTACTTCAAGCAACTTCAAGCCGAGAGCTTCATCATCATCTACCCCAACTGATGAGACCATCAAGACAAGTTCCTTCAAATGCTTCACATGCGGCGGCCGAGGCCACAAGTCCTTTGAGTGTACAAACAAGCGCACCATGATCCTCAACGACGACGGAACCTATGACTTCATGAGTGAAGGAGAAATGGAAGCCCTTGAGCAAGTGGCCATGCACCGGCAAGTGAACGATGATGAAGATGATCAAGTCTTTTGTGACGAAGATTCGAGCGTCGCTCTCGTTGTCTCCAAGGTCTTGACTCTTCAACATCAACAAGAAGAAGACCAACGATGCCATATCTTTCACACCAAGGCCGGCATCAATGGAAGGTCCGTCAAGGTCATCATCGATGGAGGGAGTTTCCATAACCTAGCAAGTGAAGAACTATGCTCCAAGCTCCAATTGGACAAGATGAAGCACCCGCACCCATACAAAGTTCAATGGCTAAGCGACTCCGGCACTATCCAAGTCGAGCATAGGGTACAAGTTTCTTTAAAGATCGGAGCTTACGAAGACACTTTGGAGTGTGATGTCGTGCCGATGACCGTTTGCCACCTCCTTCTTGGACGGCCATGGCAATTTAACCGAGGCGTCACCCACAATGGGCGTACAAATCACTATAGTTTCAAGATGAAAGGAAAGGAGTATGTGCTACGACCTATGTCTCCAAGCCAAGTGATCGCCGACAAGCAAGCCACCCATCGTGGAGAGAATAGTGAGAGACCGAACCACCAAAAAGAGAGTGAGCACCACAAGCCCAAATTGAGTGCCTCCACGATGAGCAACAAGAAGAATTTAGTCCTCTTTGCCACCAAACGTGAGATGAGAGAAGTGTGTGAGAACCCATCAAGTGCCATGCACTACATCCTATTGTGCAAAGACGAGGCACCAAAAACTAACACCTCTCACAATCTACCTTTGGTGTTATCTTCTCTATTGCAGGAATTCCAAGATGTTTTTCCCGACGAGCTACCTCCGGGTCTACCTCCTCTACGAGGCATCGAGCACCTCATCGACCTCATCCCCGGAGCACCACTTCCAAACAAGGCTCCCTACTGAGTCAACCCCGAAGAAACCAAAGAAATACAAAGGCAAGTAAAACATCTCATAGACCATGGACATGTGCGTGAAAGTTTGAGTCCTTGTGCCGTACCGGTCATTCTTGTGCCAAAAAGAGATGATAGCTTTCGCATGTGTTCCGATTGTAGACATATCAATGCTATCACCGTTCGCTATAGGTACCCCATTCCACGCCTTGATGATATGCTAGATGAACTTAGCGGTGCCACTATTTTTTCCAAAATCGATCTCAAAAGTGGTTACTATCAAATACGCATACAAGAGGGTGATGAATGGAAAACCGCTTTCAAAACAAAGTTTGGTTTGTATGAGTGGTTAGTCATGCCTATGGGTTTATCGGAAGCACCCGGTACTTTCATGTGTCTTATGCATTATGTGTTTCGCCCTTACATTGGTGAGTTTGTTGTGGTCTACTTCGACGATATCCTTGTTTTTAGCAAATCTCTCAAAGATCATGTCACCCACCTTCGAATCGTGTTGCAAACTCTTCGAAAAGAGCGCCTTTATGCTAATATGGACAAATGCCTTTTGGTGTTGATAAGCTTGTTTTCTTGGGTTTTGTAGTATCTTCTAAGGGTGTTCATGTTGATGAATCTAAGATCAATGCTATTAAAACTTGGCCCCAACCAACCAATTTGCAACAAGTGCGTAGTTTTCTTGGTTTAGCCGGTTTCTACCGTAGATTTGTGAAGGACTTTAGCACTATTGCGTCTCATTTACATGCTTTGAGCAAGAAGAATGCACCCTTTGTTTGGGGACCATCTCAAGATAGCGCATTCAATGAGCTTAAGAATTTGCTTACTCATGCTCCCGTGCTTGCATTACCCAACTTTGACAAACCCTTTGAAATTCATTGCGATGCTAGCGGTAATGGCATAGGAGGTGTGTTAACGCAAAAGAAGCGCCCCATAGAATACTTTAGTGAGAAACTCTCCGGAGCGCAACTCAATTATCCCATCTATGACAAAGAGCTATATGCTTTAGTGCGAGTTTTGCATGAATGGGAACACTATCTTTGCCCTCATGAATTTATCATCCATACCGATCATGAAACGTTTAAGTATCTCAAGGGTCAAACTAAGTTGAACAAGCGTCATGCTAAGTGGAGTGAGTTCATTGAGTCATTTCCTTATGTCATCAAGTATATTAAAGGTAAGGAAAATGTTGTGGCGGATGCACTTTCCCGTATATGCATGCTTGTTACTAAACTTGGATTAAATGTCATTGGCTTTGAGCACATAAAAGACTTGTATGCGCATGATCCTACTTTTGCTATTCCTTATGCCAAGTGTTTGACGCATACATCTTGGGAATGCTATTACATCAAAGATGATTATCTTACCAGAGCTAACAAACTTTGCATCCCCGAGTCTTCTCTTCGTTTGTTGCTTTTGCAAGAATCTCATGGAGGAGGACTAATGGGACACTTTGGACGCGACAAGACATTTGCTACGCTCTCCAAGAACTATTTTTGGCCCAAGATGTTCCGCGACGTCTCACGCTTCACCACTCGATGCTCTACATGTCGCAAAGCTAAGTCTAAAGCTCAATCCCATGGACTTTATATGCCCCTTCCAATTCCATATCAACCATGGGAGGATATTAGCATGGATTTTGTCCTTGATTTGCCTAGAACTATAAATGGAAAGGATTTCGTCTTTGTTGTTGTGGACCGATTCTCTAAAATGGCACATTTCATACCATGCAACAAGATAGACGATGCTTCACATGTTGCAAATCTTTTTTATAGGGAAATCTTGCAACTACATGGAGTGCCAAAGACGATTGTCTCGGACCACAACGTCAAGTTCTTGAGTTTCTTTTGGAAGACCTTGTGCGCCAAGCTCGGAATCAAGCTCTTATTCTCTTCGGCATACCATCCTCAAACCGACGGCCAAACGAAGGTGGCGAACCGTACACTCTCCACTCTACTACGCGTGTTGATAAAGACGAACATCAAGGAGTGGGAGGAGTGCCTACCTATCGCCGAGTACGCCTACAACCGTGCAAGACATTCGACTACCGGCAAGTCCCCCTTCGAGGTCGTCTACGGCTTCAACCCGTTGTCCCCATTGGGCATTCTTCCTCTACCACTACAAGAGCGCACAAACATGGACGCGAGTGCCCGAGTCAACTACCTCAAGAAGATGCATGAAGATACAAGGCACTGTTGGAGATATGCCCTAGAGGCAATCGGGGGGGGGGGGGGGGGGGGGGGGGGGGGGGGGGGGGGGGGGGGGGGGGGGGGGGGGGGGGGGGGGGGGGGGGGGGGGGGGGGGGGGGGGGGGGGGGGGGGGGGGGGGGGGGGGGGGGGGGGGGGGGGGGGGGGGGGGGGGGGGGGGGGGGGGGGGGGGGGGGGGGGGGGGGGGGGGGGGGGGGGGGGGGGGGGGGGGGGGGGGGGGGGGGGGGGGGGGGGGGGGGGGGGGGGGGGGGGGGGGGGGGGGGGGGGGGGGGGGGGGGGGGGGGGGGGGGGGGGGGGGGGGGGGGGGGGGGGGGGGGGGGGGGGGGGGGGGGGGGGGGGGGGGGGGGGGGGGGGGGGGGGGGGGGGGGGGGGGGGGGGGGGGGGGGGGGGGGGGGGGGGGGGGGGGGGGGGGGGGGGGGGGGGGGGGGGGGGGGGGGGGGGGGGGGGGGGGGGGGGGGGGGGGGGGGGGGGGGGGGGGGGGGGGGGGGGGGGGGGGGGGGGGGGGGGGGGGGGGGGGGGGGGGGGGGGGGGGGGGGGGGGGGGGGGGGGGGGGGGGGGGGGGGGGGGGGGGGGGGGGGGGGGGGGGGGGGGGGGGGGGGGGGGGGGGGGGGGGGGCCTCCAGGCACCGGACATCCGGCCAGGACCCCGGACATCCGGCCCCTGGAGATCTACACAGCCAACCCTATGCAAAATAAACTACAGCCACCAGACATCCGGCGTCTAGCCCGGACATCCGGCCCCCACCGGAAATCAGGCCAAAATCCTGGACATCCGGCACCGGCGTCCAGGGAGCACAGAAGCTTGCCCCGTCAGCTCGGACATCCGGCGGCAGCCTCGGACATCTGGCGGACGCCCCGGACATCCGGCGCCTTCCGAAGCAGCGGACATCCGGCCCCTCCGAGTGGACATCCGACATCGCCCATCCAGAGAGCCGAACAGCCATCTGCACCAGCCCTGACATCCGGCCCCTCAGCCCGGACGTCCAGCCCCTCACGGGCCACCGGACATCCGGCCCGACGCCCGGACATCCGGCCATCCCAGCGCCTGCGCGCGCGTGTTTGGTTGAGCCCATGTACCCCTTCGCCCCTTGACTATATATACTCCATCCCCACCTACGTTTTAGGGTTAGCATTGTGATAGCTCATTTAGAGAGAGAGCTCTGCTCATCCATACCGGACCTAGTCCACGTGAGGGATCGTGCCTCCTCGGAGAAGATCCATTCATATTCAAGGCCTCCATCCGGAGAAGACAATCAAGACCTCCTCACGGAGAAGAACGGCTACCCTTGTATCCTTCCTTTGTTGATGTTGGATCATGTGTTACCTTATGCCCTCGGTGATCTAGCCCTAGAGCACGAGCTAGAGCTCTCGAGACCGAGGTGGTTTCTCTCCTTAGTGATATCTCATATGATCCTCTCGAGACATGGCTACTACCTCAATCCGGAATGTTGTGCATGATTAGGTACCAAGAGGAACCTCCCGAGTATATACATCAAAATGATCAAGACCCCAAGTCCATGGAAGAAGAGAACCAATGGAAGAAGGCAAGAACAGCCTCCAGGCACCGGACATCCGGCCAGGACCCCGGACATCCGGCCCCTGGAGGGGGGGGGGGGGGGGGGGGGGGGGGGGGGGGGGGGGGGGGGGGGGGGGGGGGGGGGGGGGGGGGGGGGGGGGGGGGGGGGGGGGGGGGGGGGGGGGGGGGGGGGGGGGGGGGGGGGGGGGGGGGGGGGGGGGGGGGGGGGGGGGGGGGGGGGGGGGGGGGGGGGGGGGGGGGGGGGGGGGGGGGGGGGGGGGGGGGGGGGGGGGGGGGGGGGGGGGGGGGGGGGGGGGGGGGGGGGGGGGGGGGGGGGGGGGGGGGGGGGGGGGGGGGGGGGGGGGGGGGGGGGGGGGGGGGGGGGGGGGGGGGGGGGGGGGGGGGGGGGGGGGGGGGGGGGGGGGGGGGGGGGGGGGGGGGGGGGGGGGGGGGGGGGGGGGGGGGGGGGGGGGGGGGGGGGGGGGGGGGGGGGGGGGGGGGGGGGGGGGGGGGGGGGGGGGGGGGGGGGGGGGGGGGGGGGGGGGGGGGGGGGGGGGGGGGGGGGGGGGGGGGGGGGGGGGGGGGGGGGGGGGGGGGGGGGGGGGGGGGGGGGGGGGGGGGGGGGGGGGGGGGGGGGGGGGGGGGGGGGGGGGGGGGGGGGGGGGGGGGGGGGGGGGGGGGGGGGGGGGGGGGGGGGGGGGGGGGGGGGGGGGGGGGGGGGGGGGGGGGGGGGGGGGGGGGGGGGGGGGGGGGGGGGGGGGGGGGGGGGGGGGGGGGGGGGGGGGGGGGGGGGGGGGGGGGGGGGGGGGGGGGGGGGGGGGGGGGGGGGGGGGGGGGGGGGGGGGGGGGGGGGGGGGGGGGGGGGGGGGGGGGGGGGGGGGGGGGGGGGGGGGGGGGGGGGGGGGGGGGGGGGGGGGGGGGGGGGGGGGGGGGGGGGGGGGGGGGGGGGGGGGGGGGGGGGGGGGGGGGGGGGGGGGGGGGGGGGGGGGGGGGGGGGGGGGGGGGGGGGGGGGGGGGGGGGGGGGGGGGGGGGGGGGGGGGGGGGGGGGGGGGGGGGGGGGGGGGGGGGGGGGGGGGGGGGGGGGGGGGGGGGGGGGGGGGGGGGGGGGGGGGGGGGGGGGGGGGGGGGGGGGGGGGGGGGGGGGGGGGGGGGGGGGGGGGGGGGGGGGGGGGGGGGGGGGGGGGGGGGGGGGGGGGGGGGGGGGGGGGGGGGGGGGGGGGGGGGGGGGGGGGGGGGGGGGGGGGGGGGGGGGGGGGGGGGGGGGGGGGGGGGGGGGGGGGGGGGGGGGGGGGGGGGGGGGGGGGGGGGGGGGGGGGGGGGGGGGGGGGGGGGGGGGGGGGGGGGGGGGGGGGGGGGGGGGGGGGGGGGGGGGGGGGGGGGGGGGGGGGGGGGGGGGGGGGGGGGGGGGGGGGGGGGGGGGGGGGGGGGGGGGGGGGGGGGGGGGGGGGGGGGGGGGGGGGGGGGGGGGGGGGGGGGGGGGGGGGGGGGGGGGGGGGGGGGGGGGGGGGGGGGGGGGGGGGGGGGGGGGGGGGGGGGGGGGGGGGGGGGGGGGGGGGGGGGGGGGGGGGGGGGGGGGGGGGGGGGGGGGGGGGGGGGGGGGGGGGGGGGGGGGGGGGGGGGGGGGGGGGGGGGGGGGGGGGGGGGGGGGGGGGGGGGGGGGGGGGGGGGGGGGGGGGGGGGGGGGGGGGGGGGGGGGGGGGGGGGGGGGGGGGGGGGGGGGGGGGGGGGGGGGGGGGGGGGGGGGGGGGGGGGGGGGGGGGGGGGGGGGGGGGGGGGGGGGGGGGGGGGGGGGGGGGGGGGGGGGGGGGGGGGGGGGGGGGGGGGGGGGGGGGGGGGGGGGGGGGGGGGGGGGGGGGGGGGGGGGGGGGGGGGGGGGGGGGGGGGGGGGGGGGGGGGGGGGGGGGGGGGGGGGGGGGGGGGGGGGGGGGGGGGGGGGGGGGGGGGGGGGGGGGGGGGGGGGGGGGGGGGGGGGGGGGGGGGGGGGGGGGGGGGGGGGGGGGGGGGGGGGGGGGGGGGGGGGGGGGGGGGGGGGGGGGGGGGGGGGGGGGGGGGGGGGGGGGGGGGGGGGGGGGGGGGGGGGGGGGGGGGGGGGGGGGGGGGGGGGGGGGGGGGGGGGGGGGGGGGGGGGGGGGGGGGGGGGGGGGGGGGGGGGGGGGGGGGGGGGGGGGGGGGGGGGGGGGGGGGGGGGGGGGGGGGGGGGGGGGGGGGGGGGGGGGGGGGGGGGGGGGGGGGGGGGGGGGGGGGGGGGGGGGGGGGGGGGGGGGGGGGGGGGGGGGGGGGGGGGGGGGGGGGGGGGGGGGGGGGGGGGGGGGGGGGGGGGGGGGGGGGGGGGGGGGGGGGGGGGGGGGGGGGGGGGGGGGGGGGGGGGGGGGGGGGGGGGGGGGGGGGGGGGGGGGGGGGGGGGGGGGGGGGGGGGGGGGGGGGGGGGGGGGGGGGGGGGGGGGGGGGGGGGGGGGGGGGGGGGGGGGGGGGGGGGGGGGGGGGGGGGGGGGGGGGGGGGGGGGGGGGGGGGGGGGGGGGGGGGGGGGGGGGGGGGGGGGGGGGGGGGGGGGGGGGGGGGGGGGGGGGGGGGGGGGGGGGGGGGGGGGGGGGGGGGGGGGGGGGGGGGGGGGGGGGGGGGGGGGGGGGGGGGGGGGGGGGGGGGGGGGGGGGGGGGGGGGGGGGGGGGGGGGGGGGGGGGGGGGGGGGGGGGGGGGGGGGGGGGGGGGGGGGGGGGGGGGGGGGGGGGGGGGGGGGGGGGGGGGGGGGGGGGGGGGGGGGGGGGGGGGGGGGGGGGGGGGGGGGGGGGGGGGGGGGGGGGGGGGGGGGGGGGGGGGGGGGGGGGGGGGGGGGGGGGGGGGGGGGGGGGGGGGGGGGGGGGGGGGGGGGGGGGGGGGGGGGGGGGGGGGGGGGGGGGGGGGGGGGGGGGGGGGGGGGGGGGGGGGGGGGGGGGGGGGGGGGGGGGGGGGGGGGGGGGGGGGGGGGGGGGGGGGGGGGGGGGGGGGGGGGGGGGGGGGGGGGGGGGGGGGGGGGGGGGGGGGGGGGGGGGGGGGGGGGGGGGGGGGGGGGGGGGGGGGGGGGGGGGGGGGGGGGGGGGGGGGGGGGGGGGGGGGGGGGGGGGGGGGGGGGGGGGGGGGGGGGGGGGGGGGGGGGGGGGGGGGGGGGGGGGGGGGGGGGGGGGGGGGGGGGGGGGGGGGGGGGGGGGGGGGGGGGGGGGGGGGGGGGGGGGGGGGGGGGGGGGGGGGGGGGGGGGGGGGGGGGGGGGGGGGGGGGGGGGGGGGGGGGGGGGGGGGGGGGGGGGGGGGGGGGGGGGGGGGGGGGGGGGGGGGGGGGGGGGGGGGGGGGGGGGGGGGGGGGGGGGGGGGGGGGGGGGGGGGGGGGGGGGGGGGGGGGGGGGGGGGGGGGGGGGGGGGGGGGGGGGGGGGGGGGGGGGGGGGGGGGGGGGGGGGGGGGGGGGGGGGGGGGGGGGGGGGGGGGGGGGGGGGGGGGGGGGGGGGGGGGGGGGGGGGGGGGGGGGGGGGGGGGGGGGGGGGGGGGGGGGGGGGGGGGGGGGGGGGGGGGGGGGGGGGGGGGGGGGGGGGGGGGGGGGGGGGGGGGGGGGGGGGGGGGGGGGGGGGGGGGGGGGGGGGGGGGGGGGGGGGGGGGGGGGGGGGGGGGGGGGGGGGGGGGGGGGGGGGGGGGGGGGGGGGGGGGGGGGGGGGGGGGGGGGGGGGGGGGGGGGGGGGGGGGGGGGGGGGGGGGGGGGGGGGGGGGGGGGGGGGGGGGGGGGGGGGGGGGGGGGGGGGGGGGGGGGGGGGGGGGGGGGGGGGGGGGGGGGGGGGGGGGGGGGGGGGGGGGGGGGGGGGGGGGGGGGGGGGGGGGGGGGGGGGGGGGGGGGGGGGGGGGGGGGGGGGGGGGGGGGGGGGGGGGGGGGGGGGGGGGGGGGGGGGGGGGGGGGGGGGGGGGGGGGGGGGGGGGGGGGGGGGGGGGGGGGGGGGGGGGGGGGGGGGGGGGGGGGGGGGGGGGGGGGGGGGGGGGGGGGGGGGGGGGGGGGGGGGGGGGGGGGGGGGGGGGGGGGGGGGGGGGGGGGGGGGGGGGGGGGGGGGGGGGGGGGGGGGGGGGGGGGGGGGGGGGGGGGGGGGGGGGGGGGGGGGGGGGGGGGGGGGGGGGGGGGGGGGGGGGGGGGGGGGGGGGGGGGGGGGGGGGGGGGGGGGGGGGGGGGGGGGGGGGGGGGGGGGGGGGGGGGGGGGGGGGGGGGGGGGGGGGGGGGGGGGGGGGGGGGGGGGGGGGGGGGGGGGGGGGGGGGGGGGGGGGGGGGGGGGGGGGGGGGGGGGGGGGGGGGGGGGGGGGGGGGGGGGGGGGGGGGGGGGGGGGGGGGGGGGGGGGGGGGGGGGGGGGGGGGGGGGGGGGGGGGGGGGGGGGGGGGGGGGGGGGGGGGGGGGGGGGGGGGGGGGGGGGGGGGGGGGGGGGGGGGGGGGGGGGGGGGGGGGGGGGGGGGGGGGGGGGGGGGGGGGGGGGGGGGGGGGGGGGGGGGGGGGGGGGGGGGGGGGGGGGGGGGGGGGGGGGGGGGGGGGGGGGGGGGGGGGGGGGGGGGGGGGGGGGGGGGGGGGGGGGGGGGGGGGGGGGGGGGGGGGGGGGGGGGGGGGGGGGGGGGGGGGGGGGGGGGGGGGGGGGGGGGGGGGGGGGGGGGGGGGGGGGGGGGGGGGGGGGGGGGGGGGGGGGGGGGGGGGGGGGGGGGGGGGGGGGGGGGGGGGGGGGGGGGGGGGGGGGGGGGGGGGGGGGGGGGGGGGGGGGGGGGGGGGGGGGGGGGGGGGGGGGGGGGGGGGGGGGGGGGGGGGGGGGGGGGGGGGGGGGGGGGGGGGGGGGGGGGGGGGGGGGGGGGGGGGGGGGGGGGGGGGGGGGGGGGGGGGGGGGGGGGGGGGGGGGGGGGGGGGGGGGGGGGGGGGGGGGGGGGGGGGGGGGGGGGGGGGGGGGGGGGGGGGGGGGGGGGGGGGGGGGGGGGGGGGGGGGGGGGGGGGGGGGGGGGGGGGGGGGGGGGGGGGGGGGGGGGGGGGGGGGGGGGGGGGGGGGGGGGGGGGGGGGGGGGGGGGGGGGGGGGGGGGGGGGGGGGGGGGGGGGGGGGGGGGGGGGGGGGGGGGGGGGGGGGGGGGGGGGGGGGGGGGGGGGGGGGGGGGGGGGGGGGGGGGGGGGGGGGGGGGGGGGGGGGGGGGGGGGGGGGGGGGGGGGGGGGGGGGGGGGGGGGGGGGGGGGGGGGGGGGGGGGGGGGGGGGGGGGGGGGGGGGGGGGGGGGGGGGGGGGGGGGGGGGGGGGGGGGGGGGGGGGGGGGGGGGGGGGGGGGGGGGGGGGGGGGGGGGGGGGGGGGGGGGGGGGGGGGGGGGGGGGGGGGGGGGGGGGGGGGGGGGGGGGGGGGGGGGGGGGGGGGGGGGGGGGGGGGGGGGGGGGGGGGGGGGGGGGGGGGGGGGGGGGGGGGGGGGGGGGGGGGGGGGGGGGGGGGGGGGGGGGGGGGGGGGGGGGGGGGGGGGGGGGGGGGGGGGGGGGGGGGGGGGGGGGGGGGGGGGGGGGGGGGGGGGGGGGGGGGGGGGGGGGGGGGGGGGGGGGGGGGGGGGGGGGGGGGGGGGGGGGGGGGGGGGGGGGGGGGGGGGGGGGGGGGGGGGGGGGGGGGGGGGGGGGGGGGGGGGGGGGGGGGGGGGGGGGGGGGGGGGGGGGGGGGGGGGGGGGGGGGGGGGGGGGGGGGGGGGGGGGGGGGGGGGGGGGGGGGGGGGGGGGGGGGGGGGGGGGGGGGGGGGGGGGGGGGGGGGGGGGGGGGGGGGGGGGGGGGGGGGGGGGGGGGGGGGGGGGGGGGGGGGGGGGGGGGGGGGGGGGGGGGGGGGGGGGGGGGGGGGGGGGGGGGGGGGGGGGGGGGGGGGGGGGGGGGGGGGGGGGGGGGGGGGGGGGGGGGGGGGGGGGGGGGGGGGGGGGGGGGGGGGGGGGGGGGGGGGGGGGGGGGGGGGGGGGGGGGGGGGGGGGGGGGGGGGGGGGGGGGGGGGGGGGGGGGGGGGGGGGGGGGGGGGGGGGGGGGGGGGGGGGGGGGGGGGGGGGGGGGGGGGGGGGGGGGGGGGGGGGGGGGGGGGGGGGGGGGGGGGGGGGGGGGGGGGGGGGGGGGGGGGGGGGGGGGGGGGGGGGGGGGGGGGGGGGGGGGGGGGGGGGGGGGGGGGGGGGGGGGGGGGGGGGGGGGGGGGGGGGGGGGGGGGGGGGGGGGGGGGGGGGGGGGGGGGGGGGGGGGGGGGGGGGGGGGGGGGGGGGGGGGGGGGGGGGGGGGGGGGGGGGGGGGGGGGGGGGGGGGGGGGGGGGGGGGGGGGGGGGGGGGGGGGGGGGGGGGGGGGGGGGGGGGGGGGGGGGGGGGGGGGGGGGGGGGGGGGGGGGGGGGGGGGGGGGGGGGGGGGGGGGGGGGGGGGGGGGGGGGGGGGGGGGGGGGGGGGGGGGGGGGGGGGGGGGGGGGGGGGGGGGGGGGGGGGGGGGGGGGGGGGGGGGGGGGGGGGGGGGGGGGGGGGGGGGGGGGGGGGGGGGGGGGGGGGGGGGGGGGGGGGGGGGGGGGGGGGGGGGGGGGGGGGGGGGGGGGGGGGGGGGGGGGGGGGGGGGGGGGGGGGGGGGGGGGGGGGGGGGGGGGGGGGGGGGGGGGGGGGGGGGGGGGGGGGGGGGGGGGGGGGGGGGGGGGGGGGGGGGGGGGGGGGGGGGGGGGGGGGGGGGGGGGGGGGGGGGGGGGGGGGGGGGGGGGGGGGGGGGGGGGGGGGGGGGGGGGGGGGGGGGGGGGGGGGGGGGGGGGGGGGGGGGGGGGGGGGGGGGGGGGGGGGGGGGGGGGGGGGGGGGGGGGGGGGGGGGGGGGGGGGGGGGGGGGGGGGGGGGGGGGGGGGGGGGGGGGGGGGGGGGGGGGGGGGGGGGGGGGGGGGGGGGGGGGGGGGGGGGGGGGGGGGGGGGGGGGGGGGGGGGGGGGGGGGGGGGGGGGGGGGGGGGGGGGGGGGGGGGGGGGGGGGGGGGGGGGGGGGGGGGGGGGGGGGGGGGGGGGGGGGGGGGGGGGGGGGGGGGGGGGGGGGGGGGGGGGGGGGGGGGGGGGGGGGGGGGGGGGGGGGGGGGGGGGGGGGGGGGGGGGGGGGGGGGGGGGGGGGGGGGGGGGGGGGGGGGGGGGGGGGGGGGGGGGGGGGGGGGGGGGGGGGGGGGGGGGGGGGGGGGGGGGGGGGGGGGGGGGGGGGGGGGGGGGGGGGGGGGGGGGGGGGGGGGGGGGGGGGGGGGGGGGGGGGGGGGGGGGGGGGGGGGGGGGGGGGGGGGGGGGGGGGGGGGGGGGGGGGGGGGGGGGGGGGGGGGGGGGGGGGGGGGGGGGGGGGGGGGGGGGGGGGGGGGGGGGGGGGGGGGGGGGGGGGGGGGGGGGGGGGGGGGGGGGGGGGGGGGGGGGGGGGGGGGGGGGGGGGGGGGGGGGGGGGGGGGGGGGGGGGGGGGGGGGGGGGGGGGGGGGGGGGGGGGGGGGGGGGGGGGGGGGGGGGGGGGGGGGGGGGGGGGGGGGGGGGGGGGGGGGGGGGGGGGGGGGGGGGGGGGGGGGGGGGGGGGGGGGGGGGGGGGGGGGGGGGGGGGGGGGGGGGGGGGGGGGGGGGGGGGGGGGGGGGGGGGGGGGGGGGGGGGGGGGGGGGGGGGGGGGGGGGGGGGGGGGGGGGGGGGGGGGGGGGGGGGGGGGGGGGGGGGGGGGGGGGGGGGGGGGGGGGGGGGGGGGGGGGGGGGGGGGGGGGGGGGGGGGGGGGGGGGGGGGGGGGGGGGGGGGGGGGGGGGGGGGGGGGGGGGGGGGGGGGGGGGGGGGGGGGGGGGGGGGGGGGGGGGGGGGGGGGGGGGGGGGGGGGGGGGGGGGGGGGGGGGGGGGGGGGGGGGGGGGGGGGGGGGGGGGGGGGGGGGGGGGGGGGGGGGGGGGGGGGGGGGGGGGGGGGGGGGGGGGGGGGGGGGGGGGGGGGGGGGGGGGGGGGGGGGGGGGGGGGGGGGGGGGGGGGGGGGGGGGGGGGGGGGGGGGGGGGGGGGGGGGGGGGGGGGGGGGGGGGGGGGGGGGGGGGGGGGGGGGGGGGGGGGGGGGGGGGGGGGGGGGGGGGGGGGGGGGGGGGGGGGGGGGGGGGGGGGGGGGGGGGGGGGGGGGGGGGGGGGGGGGGGGGGGGGGGGGGGGGGGGGGGGGGGGGGGGGGGGGGGGGGGGGGGGGGGGGGGGGGGGGGGGGGGGGGGGGGGGGGGGGGGGGGGGGGGGGGGGGGGGGGGGGGGGGGGGGGGGGGGGGGGGGGGGGGGGGGGGGGGGGGGGGGGGGGGGGGGGGGGGGGGGGGGGGGGGGGGGGGGGGGGGGGGGGGGGGGGGGGGGGGGGGGGGGGGGGGGGGGGGGGGGGGGGGGGGGGGGGGGGGGGGGGGGGGGGGGGGGGGGGGGGGGGGGGGGGGGGGGGGGGGGGGGGGGGGGGGGGGGGGGGGGGGGGGGGGGGGGGGGGGGGGGGGGGGGGGGGGGGGGGGGGGGGGGGGGGGGGGGGGGGGGGGGGGGGGGGGGGGGGGGGGGGGGGGGGGGGGGGGGGGGGGGGGGGGGGGGGGGGGGGGGGGGGGGGGGGGGGGGGGGGGGGGGGGGGGGGGGGGGGGGGGGGGGGGGGGGGGGGGGGGGGGGGGGGGGGGGGGGGGGGGGGGGGGGGGGGGGGGGGGGGGGGGGGGGGGGGGGGGGGGGGGGGGGGGGGGGGGGGGGGGGGGGGGGGGGGGGGGGGGGGGGGGGGGGGGGGGGGGGGGGGGGGGGGGGGGGGGGGGGGGGGGGGGGGGGGGGGGGGGGGGGGGGGGGGGGGGGGGGGGGGGGGGGGGGGGGGGGGGGGGGGGGGGGGGGGGGGGGGGGGGGGGGGGGGGGGGGGGGGGGGGGGGGGGGGGGGGGGGGGGGGGGGGGGGGGGGGGGGGGGGGGGGGGGGGGGGGGGGGGGGGGGGGGGGGGGGGGGGGGGGGGGGGGGGGGGGGGGGGGGGGGGGGGGGGGGGGGGGGGGGGGGGGGGGGGGGGGGGGGGGGGGGGGGGGGGGGGGGGGGGGGGGGGGGGGGGGGGGGGGGGGGGGGGGGGGGGGGGGGGGGGGGGGGGGGGGGGGGGGGGGGGGGGGGGGGGGGGGGGGGGGGGGGGGGGGGGGGGGGGGGGGGGGGGGGGGGGGGGGGGGGGGGGGGGGGGGGGGGGGGGGGGGGGGGGGGGGGGGGGGGGGGGGGGGGGGGGGGGGGGGGGGGGGGGGGGGGGGGGGGGGGGGGGGGGGGGGGGGGGGGGGGGGGGGGGGGGGGGGGGGGGGGGGGGGGGGGGGGGGGGGGGGGGGGGGGGGGGGGGGGGGGGGGGGGGGGGGGGGGGGGGGGGGGGGGGGGGGGGGGGGGGGGGGGGGGGGGGGGGGGGGGGGGGGGGGGGGGGGGGGGGGGGGGGGGGGGGGGGGGGGGGGGGGGGGGGGGGGGGGGGGGGGGGGGGGGGGGGGGGGGGGGGGGGGGGGGGGGGGGGGGGGGGGGGGGGGGGGGGGGGGGGGGGGGGGGGGGGGGGGGGGGGGGGGGGGGGGGGGGGGGGGGGGGGGGGGGGGGGGGGGGGGGGGGGGGGGGGGGGGGGGGGGGGGGGGGGGGGGGGGGGGGGGGGGGGGGGGGGGGGGGGGGGGGGGGGGGGGGGGGGGGGGGGGGGGGGGGGGGGGGGGGGGGGGGGGGGGGGGGGGGGGGGGGGGGGGGGGGGGGGGGGGGGGGGGGGGGGGGGGGGGGGGGGGGGGGGGGGGGGGGGGGGGGGGGGGGGGGGGGGGGGGGGGGGGGGGGGGGGGGGGGGGGGGGGGGGGGGGGGGGGGGGGGGGGGGGGGGGGGGGGGGGGGGGGGGGGGGGGGGGGGGGGGGGGGGGGGGGGGGGGGGGGGGGGGGGGGGGGGGGGGGGGGGGGGGGGGGGGGGGGGGGGGGGGGGGGGGGGGGGGGGGGGGGGGGGGGGGGGGGGGGGGGGGGGGGGGGGGGGGGGGGGGGGGGGGGGGGGGGGGGGGGGGGGGGGGGGGGGGGGGGGGGGGGGGGGGGGGGGGGGGGGGGGGGGGGGGGGGGGGGGGGGGGGGGGGGGGGGGGGGGGGGGGGGGGGGGGGGGGGGGGGGGGGGGGGGGGGGGGGGGGGGGGGGGGGGGGGGGGGGGGGGGGGGGGGGGGGGGGGGGGGGGGGGGGGGGGGGGGGGGGGGGGGGGGGGGGGGGGGGGGGGGGGGGGTTAAATTTAGTTGAAAAAGAAAATGATTATTTGAAAGAAAAATTGAAAAGAATAGAAGAAGAGAAGATGAAATTGGAGTTGTATGTTGCCGATGTCATCAATGATCACAAGATCAAGATGGATGCAATGCGCTTGAAGATTAGAAAGATTAGAAAATATGCCATTAATAAAGAGGCTTGTTATCATTATGCTGTTGGATCAATTATTACCTTAGTTGCGATTTTGATCGCATTTGTTGTTGCATTTAAATGCTTTAGATAGTTGTATGTTGTTTCATGAGAAGTATGTATGAACTATATGTATATATTTTTGCAGTAATGACATTTGGTCACTACTCTACTTTGGTTTTAATGTGATGAACTTGTATTAATTTGGTCACTTCGATGTTGTGTAATGAGGATGAGCTGGCAATGGATGTACGATGACCGACGCTCTCCCGAGTTCATTAATGGCCTGCATAATTTTATGTGTGTGGCTGAGGCAAACAAGCGGAATGATTTTATGTGTTGTCCATGTGGTGTCTGTAAGAATGATAAGGATTACTCTACCTCAAAAATCCTTCACAGCCACCTGCTTCTGTCTGGTTTCATGTCCCGCAATAACTGTTGGACCAAGCACGGAGAAAGAGGGGTTATAATGGAAGACAATGAAGAAGAAGAGGATGATGACAACTATCCTAGGTTCCGTGAAGATGCATCAGATAAGCCCGCTGATGATCTTGGTCGGGCCATTGTTGATGCAAAGAGAAACTGCGAAAGCAAAAAGGAGAGGTTGAAGTTGGAGCGCATGTTAGAGGATCACAAAAAATTGTTGTGCCTAAATTGTGAAGATGACAAGAAAAAGCTGGGTACCACACTGGAATTGCTGCAATGGAAGGCAGAGAATGGTGTATCTGACAAGGGATTTGAAAAGTTGCTGAAAATGATAAAGAAGACACTTTCAAAGGATAACGAATTGCCCGACAGTACGTACGAAGCAAAGAAGGTTGTCTGCCCTCTAGGATTAGAGGTGCAGAAGATACATGCATGCCCTAATGACTGCATCCTCTACCGCGGTGAGGAGTACGAGAATTTGAATGCATGCCCGGTATGCGGTGCATTGTGCTATAAGATCAGCCACGATGACCCTGGTGATGTTGAGGGCGAGCACCCCAGGAAGAGGGTTCCTGCCAAGGTAATGTGGTATGCTGCTATAAGACCATGGTTGAAACGTTTCTTCCAAAACAAAAAGAGCATGCCAAGTTGTTGCGATAGCACAAAGAAGACCGTAAGAAAGACGCGATGTTGAGACAACCCGCTGATGGGCCGCAGTGGAGAAAAATTGAGAGAAAGTGGTCGGACTTTGCAGATGATGCAATAAACTTATGGTTTGGTCTAAGTATAGATGGCATGAATCCTTTTGGGGAGCAGAGCTGTAGTCATAGCACCTGGCCTGTGACTCTATCTATCTATAACCTTCCTCCTTGGTTGTGCATGAAGCGAAAGTTCATTATGATGCCAGTGCTCATCCAAGGCCCTAAGCAACCCGGCAACGACATTGATGTGTACCTAAGGCCATTAGTTGAAGAACTTTTACAGTTGTGGGATATAAAAGGTGCCCATGTGTGTGATGACCACAAACAGGAGGAATTTGACCTATGAGCGTTGCTATTTGCAACCATCAATGATTGGCCTGCTCTTAGTAACCTTTCAGGACAGACAAACAAGGGATACAATGCATGCACACACTATTTAGATGAGACTGAAAGTATATATTTGGATAAATGTAAGAAGAATGTCTACCCGAGACATCGTCCATTTCTTCTGATCAAGCATCTCTTAAGAAAGAAAGGCCAGCATTTCAAAGGTGAGGTAGATCACCGGAAGAAGCCTACCCACTGTACTGGTGATGATATATTTGATATGGTCAAGGATTTAAAAGTAATCTTTGGAAAAGGTCCTGACGGACAATCTGTTCTGAATGACGCTAACAGACACGCACCTATGTGGAAGAAGAAATCTATATTTTGGGAGCTACCCTATTGGAAAGTCCTAGAGGTCCGCTTTGCAATTGACATGATGCACGTGACAAAGAATCTTTGCGTGAACCTGCTAGGCTTCTTGGGCATGTATGGGAAGACAAAAGATACACCGGAGGCACGGGAGGACCAGCAACGTATGAACAAAAAAGATAGCATGCATCCAAAGCAGTATTAAGGTCCTGCCAGCTACGCTCTTACCAAAGAAGAGAAGAAAATATTTTTTGAATGCCTGAGCAGTGTGAAGGTCCCGTCTGGCTTCTCGTCGAATATAAAGGGAATAATAAATATGGCAGAGAAAAAATTCCAAAACCTAAAGTCTCATGACTGCCACATGATTATGATGCAATTACTTCCGGTTGCATTGAGGGGGCTTCTACCGAAAAATGTTCGATTAGCCATTGTGAAGCTATGTACATTCCTCAATGCAATTTCTTAGAAGGTAATCGATCTAGAAATCCTACCAAGGTTACAGAATGATTTGGTCCAATGTCTTGTCAGTTTTGAGTTGGTGTTCCCACCATCCTTCTTCAATATTATGGCGCACGTCCTAGTTCACCTAGTCGAAGAGATTACCATTCTGGGTCCTGTATTTCTACACAATATGTTCCCCTTTGAGAGGTCCATGGGAGTCTTAAAGAAATATGTTCATAACCATTCTAGGCCAGAAGGAAGCATCTCCAAGGGCTATGGAACAGAGGAGGTTATTGAGTTTTGTGTTGACTTTATTCCTGACCGTAAGCCGATTGGTGTTCCTCAATCGTGGCATGAGGGGAGACTGAGTGGAAAAGGCACGCTAGGAAATAAAGTAGTAATAAGTATGGACGGGCATTCTTTCACTCAAGCACACTACACAGTTCTACAAAATTCCACCTTGGTGGCTCCGTCTATTGAGGAACACATGGATATTGTACGCTCCAAGAACCCGGAGCAGTCTGACTCCTGGATTAAACATACACACATGGCGACTTTCGGTGCTTGGTTGCAAACACATCCCATGAATAACACCACTATTGGAGATGAGCTGTACTTGTTGGCCAAGTCACCATCTTCGACTATATTGACTTTCAAAGCGAACGAGATAAATGGGAATACATTTTACTTGATCGCCCAAGATAAAATGAGCACCAACCAAAACAGTGGTGTCCGCTTTGATACAACAAACAACAATAGGAAAAAGGACACATATTATGGTTACATAGAGGAGATATGGGAACTTGACTATGGAACTTCTTTTAAGGTCCCTTTGTTTTGGTGCAAATGGGTCAATCTGATAGGAGGCGGGGTAAAGGTAGACCCGCAGTACGGAATGACAACAGTGGATCTCAACAATCTTGGGTACACAGACGAACCATTCGTCCTAGCCAATGATGTGGCTCAGGTTTTCTATGTGAAGGACATGTCTACCAAACTGAGAAAAAGAAAAGATAAGGAAGTGAATACATCATACGATGAGCCAAAGCGCCACATAGTTCTTTCAGGGAAAAGAAATATCGTGGGAGTGGAGGACAAGACAGACATGTCAGAAGATTATAATAAGTTTGATGAAATACCTCCCATTAGATTGAAGACTGACCCAAGCATCCTGTTAAATGATGAAGATTCTCCATGGTTACGGTGCAATCATAAGCAAGGGACATACGCGAAGAAAAAGTGTTATACCCCAAGATCCCACTTTGGGATGTGACTGGCTTCACCATCATCACTTTCACTCTAGTGAGTTTCCGGACTTATAGCTGAAAAGTCTCACTTCGGACAAACCCCCCCCCCCCCCCCCCCCCCCCCCCCCCCCCCCCCCCCCCCCCCCCCCCCCCCCCCCCCCCCCCCCCCCCCCCCCCCCCCCCCCCCCCCCCCCCCCCCCCCCCCCCCCCCCCCCCCCCCCCCCCCCCCCCCCCCCCCCCCCCCCCCCCCCCCCCCCCCCCCCCCCCCCCCCCCCCCCCCCCCCCCCCCCCCCCCCCCCCCCCCCCCCCCCCCCCCCCCCCCCCCCCCCCCCCCCCCCCCCCCCCCCCCCCCCCCCCCCCCCCCCCCCCCCCCCCCCCCCCCCCCCCCCCCCCCCCCCCCCCCCCCCCCCCCCCCCCCCCCCCCCCCCCCCCCCCCCCCCCCCCCCCCCCCCCCCCCCCCCCCCCCCCCCCCCCCCCCCCCCCCCCCCCCCCCCCCCCCCCCCCCCCCCCCCCCCCCCCCCCCCCCCCCCCCCCCCCCCCCCCCCCCCCCCCCCCCCCCCCCCCCCCCCCCCCCCCCCCCCCCCCCCCCCCCCCCCCCCCCCCCCCCCCCCCCCCCCCCCCCCCCCCCCCCCCCCCCCCCCCCCCCCCCCCCCCCCCCCCCCCCCCCCCCCCCCCCCCCCCCCCCCCCCCCCCCCCCCCCCCCCCCCCCCCCCCCCCCCCCCCCCCCCCCCCCCCCCCCCCCCCCCCCCCCCCCCCCCCCCCCCCCCCCCCCCCCCCCCCCCCCCCCCCCCCCCCCCCCCCCCCCCCCCCCCCCCCCCCCCCCCCCCCCCCCCCCCCCCCCCCCCCCCCCCCCCCCCCCCCCCCCCCCCCCCCCCCCCCCCCCCCCCCCCCCCCCCCCCCCCCCCCCCCCCCCCCCCCCCCCCCCCCCCCCCCCCCCCCCCCCCCCCCCCCCCCCCCCCCCCCCCCCCCCCCCCCCCCCCCCCCCCCCCCCCCCCCCCCCCCCCCCCCCCCCCCCCCCCCCCCCCCCCCCCCCCCCCCCCCCCCCCCCCCCCCCCCCCCCCCCCCCCCCCCCCCCCCCCCCCCCCCCCCCCCCCCCCCCCCCCCCCCCCCCCCCCCCCCCCCCCCCCCCCCCCCCCCCCCCCCCCCCCCCCCCCCCCCCCCCCCCCCCCCCCCCCCCCCCCCCCCCCCCCCCCCCCCCCCCCCCCCCCCCCCCCCCCCCCCCCCCCCCCCCCCCCCCCCCCCCCCCCCCCCCCCCCCCCCCCCCCCCCCCCCCCCCCCCCCCCCCCCCCCCCCCCCCCCCCCCCCCCCCCCCCCCCCCCCCCCCCCCCCCCCCCCCCCCCCCCCCCCCCCCCCCCCCCCCCCCCCCCCCCCCCCCCCCCCCCCCCCCCCCCCCCCCCCCCCCCCCCCCCCCCCCCCCCCCCCCCCCCCCCCCCCCCCCCCCCCCCCCCCCCCCCCCCCCCCCCCCCCCCCCCCCCCCCCCCCCCCCCCCCCCCCCCCCCCCCCCCCCCCCCCCCCCCCCCCCCCCCCCCCCCCCCCCCCCCCCCCCCCCCCCCCCCCCCCCCCCCCCCCCCCCCCCCCCCCCCCCCCCCCCCCCCCCCCCCCCCCCCCCCCCCCCCCCCCCCCCCCCCCCCCCCCCCCCCCCCCCCCCCCCCCCCCCCCCCCCCCCCCCCCCCCCCCCCCCCCCCCCCCCCCCCCCCCCCCCCCCCCCCCCCCCCCCCCCCCCCCCCCCCCCCCCCCCCCCCCCCCCCCCCCCCCCCCCCCCCCCCCCCCCCCCCCCCCCCCCCCCCCCCCCCCCCCCCCCCCCCCCCCCCCCCCCCCCCCCCCCCCCCCCCCCCCCCCCCCCCCCCCCCCCCCCCCCCCCCCCCCCCCCCCCCCCCCCCCCCCCCCCCCCCCCCCCCCCCCCCCCCCCCCCCCCCCCCCCCCCCCCCCCCCCCCCCCCCCCCCCCCCCCCCCCCCCCCCCCCCCCCCCCCCCCCCCCCCCCCCCCCCCCCCCCCCCCCCCCCCCCCCCCCCCCCCCCCCCCCCCCCCCCCCCCCCCCCCCCCCCCCCCCCCCCCCCCCCCCCCCCCCCCCCCCCCCCCCCCCCCCCCCCCCCCCCCCCCCCCCCCCCCCCCCCCCCCCCCCCCCCCCCCCCCCCCCCCCCCCCCCCCCCCCCCCCCCCCCCCCCCCCCCCCCCCCCCCCCCCCCCCCCCCCCCCCCCCCCCCCCCCCCCCCCCCCCCCCCCCCCCCCCCCCCCCCCCCCCCCCCCCCCCCCCCCCCCCCCCCCCCCCCCCCCCCCCCCCCCCCCCCCCCCCCCCCCCCCCCCCCCCCCCCCCCCCCCCCCCCCCCCCCCCCCCCCCCCCCCCCCCCCCCCCCCCCCCCCCCCCCCCCCCCCCCCCCCCCCCCCCCCCCCCCCCCCCCCCCCCCCCCCCCCCCCCCCCCCCCCCCCCCCCCCCCCCCCCCCCCCCCCCCCCCCCCCCCCCCCCCCCCCCCCCCCCCCCCCCCCCCCCCCCCCCCCCCCCCCCCCCCCCCCCCCCCCCCCCCCCCCCCCCCCCCCCCCCCCCCCCCCCCCCCCCCCCCCCCCCCCCCCCCCCCCCCCCCCCCCCCCCCCCCCCCCCCCCCCCCCCCCCCCCCCCCCCCCCCCCCCCCCCCCCCCCCCCCCCCCCCCCCCCCCCCCCCCCCCCCCCCCCAGTCCCGGTTCGTGGCTGGAGTGGGAACTAAAGGTCACGGATATATAACTGGTGTCCCAGTGCCAGCCATCGCCCGGGAGAAGGAACAGAACCCCGCCGCCGCCAGGCTGCCGGATTTCACCGCCATCGCCGGTCTTCTCCACCACGGTCGCCTTCGTCCGTCGCCAGATCTTGCTACTCCGGCCATCCCCAACCCTCCTTGAGCTCACCTACATCCTCTCGGTGAGCTCCCGCGTTTTCCCGCTCCATCCTCCCCCCTCATCTTCCCCTTGCTGGATCGCCCACCGTCGTTCGCCTCACCACCGTGGCCACAGCCGCTACGGCTTGCTCCTGAGCACGCGGCCGTGCTTAGTGCTTCGCCACGGAGCCGCCCGTGCTCGATGACCGACCTGCCGTGCCCCACGGCGCCGCGCACGTGCTCGCCAGAACTCTGGCGATCGCCCCCGTCGTAGTTCCCGTTGTTTTAGGACACCTCCGCCTCTGTCATTTACTCCGTTGGAGGCGCGCGAGCGCCAGGTCCTCGTAGAGCCCCTCCGCGCGCCTCCCCGTGCTCCCTATGCTCAGGTCCGTCGAGGCCCGTGCTCCGACGTCCGCCAAGGAGCTCACCGTCGTCGTTTCTGGCCACCCCCGCCCCGGCCACCACCGCGGTTCAACGCGGCTCGACGCCCGCGTCAGAACGCCCCTAACCACGCGCCAAAAGGGCCTCTATGGCCGATTTCCGACGAGCCCCGAGCCTCCTCCTCCGCGCTTTTGGTCGTCGGCGCAGCTCCGGCGCCGCAGGCCGACGTGGCTGGCCTGGGGCCACCCCTCGGTCACTGACCAGTGGGCCCCAGGGCCCAAGTTGACTGGTTTGACCAGTCAACTATGCTGACTGGGCGGCCCCAGCCACTGACGTGTGGGCCACCCCCCTAATTTAAC